>JAQGAK010001958.1:0-24621 GCA_034696945.1 Lipothrix lubbocki
ACGAAAAAATGCCCTGCACAATTCCGACACGCCGGCATTAAATATGCGCGAGGCCGACTGCGTTGTGCTATTAGGGATGCTCCTAAGTTATTACTAGGTATATTACTGTGTATGCACTGTTTGTACTCATAATTTAATAATTTTTCTAGTGCTGTATTGATGATAATGAAGAAATGCTGAAGTTGCTGCTAGAATTCGGAGCCAATGTCAATGCTGAAGGTGAGTTATTGAGTATTAGATAGATGTTTTATTCAGGCCGACATATCGGTAACCAATATTTATAGAGTTATGGAGTATTGTTGTCTTTGTGCACACAAATTCACACGTTGTTTTTTATTTTAGTAAAAAAATTTGATTAGTATAACTGCAGTTAACTATAGTTTCTCCTGAATAAATGGTGGTCCCTTGTCTCTGTCTGACAGCAAACGTGATCACGTCACAACATGATCCTTGGGAAGAATTCCAAACTGTAAAATTATTTAAAAATGAATTACGTTGGAATACTGAAAAATATGTACATATAGTGAAAGATGTGACGTCAAGTGATAATACTCCACGAGGCTGTTGTTGTGCTATGAATTGCAGACACTACAGCATATCCGAATTCCCCAATGAGCTATTATCATAATCATTCAAGGATTGTCCTTATATTGCTAATTATGCTTATTTTTTCTATCCACAGATAGCGAAAAATGGACCCCACTTCATGCTGCAAGCACTTGCGGTCATTTACATCTGGTCAAGTTATTAATCGCAAGGTAAATAATACTTTTTTGAACTACTAACACTTGCGAAAACCTCTAAATGTTCTATTATTTAGTGATTTTATTTAAATTTACAAAAACAAACTAGATAGGAATTATAGGAAGCTCCAGTCAATTAGTAATCAAGCGAAAGTTAGTTAAAGCCGTAAATTAAAGTGGTCCAATTTCTTCTTCTATGTTTTCAAATTCAAACCAGGGATGAAGAGTCCTGGTTTTGTGTTGGGTGGCAATTTAGTTAAGTGAGCAGCATGCTAAGCTACTGCAGAATGTCACAAGAAAATTATTGAAGTCTGGTGTTACATGTGATATAACTAATCAATAGAGAATAGATGCTAAAAGTGTTCTACAGTTGAACAGTTGAATCTGTCATCATGCTGGACTTCATGGATAGTTTCATTGTCAAGGATATTTTGTATTAGACTTTTAGATCGTCGCGTATTTGACTATGTGGATTGTCTTTGTTATTGCTATCGCTTCCATATATGAAATTCTTCCAGTGAAAGTAGATAATTCCACACTAAACAGTACATTTCCAAGGAGTGTTCATGGATGACCAAAGTTTTTCTTCATGGTGAATATTTAGCAGACTGCCATTATGTTAAGCTGTGTGACGGCAATTCTTCTGTATGCAGTTCACGATTGAGTTATAAAATGTACACCCGTCATCTTAATTTCTTTGCCTGTTTGCGTTGTGAAATAATGGTTGTGTATCATCTGTACATTTGGATTCATTTGACTTTGTATTTGCAGCGGAGCCAATTTACTCTCGGTGAATGCTGAAGGTAACATGCCATACGATATCTGTGATGAGGAGGCCACGCTGGACTACATTGAGTCCGAAATGGCCAAAAGGGGTGTAACGCAAGAGTTAATTGAAGAAATCCGAGCTTTACCTGAAACTATTATGTTAGAAGATATGAAATTGCTTAGTCAGAATAATGGAGACTTGGAATTCAGGGATCCAGATGGAGCTACACCGGTAATAATAATAAATAATAATATTATAATTACCACTAATAATTCTCTAAAGTATTTTTTCAGGTATAAAGTAAACTGACGTAGACAGCATTTCTATTCTCATCACTCTTATTATTCATTTCAGTTACATATAGCAGCAGCCAATGGGTATCTACGAGTAGTGGAGTTTCTCCTGGATAACCATGTGTCAACAGAGGTAAATATTTTAACTTTATTACCTAATATTTTAACATAGATACTCATTAATCAACCTTGAATTCGAAATGAAACATTTTTTCTAAATATTAATCGTCAGGTGGTGTGTAAAGACAATTGGCAACCCATTCATGCGGCAGCTTGCTGGGGTCATGTAAGTCTCATTTTTTTATTTGATCATCATTTCATTTATTTTAGAAGAATTACTTGGATTTACATGTATGTTAATATTGGCAATCCTAAGCCATCAACCAAATAATTGACTCCCTTCATTTAGCAATGATTGCCGTGATATTTCAGATTGAAGTTTTGGAGCTATTAGTTCAGAACGGAGCTGATTTAAATGCCCGTACCAAAAATAATGAGACCCCATATGGTAACGATTTAATGTGTTATTTCAATAATTTTAATTTTAAATTCAATAATAACCCAATGATTATTAGAAATACAGTAATATTGACTAAATGGGAATTTCTTGTGGGCACGTACTTTTACTCCGAACAGCAATATGTGAGGATCCAGAGATCAAGGAAAGAATAATTCAGCTGAGGAGTGAGCAAGAGACAAAGGCTCAGGACGCGGCACGAAGAAAGATTCGCAGATCACAGTCATCCAACTCGAGGACACAATCCATCAGAAGAACCTCACATCGTGATAAAGGGCTGACATCGAAAAAGGATGCAGCAGATGAAGCGCAAATGCTTATGGCCAGAGAAATAAATATTAAAGTAAGTCATAAGTTACGCTGTGAAAGACGAATGAGTAATAAAATTTGATTGTGAGTAATTTGTATTTGAACAGGAGAGTTCGCCTTCACCTACTACTGAGATTGGACTAGCTTTGTCTCCAGGTGTCCATTTAAATGGAACCCATTCCGAAGAACAAAACATAGAAGAAGATGATGGAAAGAAGCCGAGTCTTCCGCCCTCAGTATTCCACGGCAAAGACTCTGTCAGCCAAATTAAAGTATCACCCTTTGAGATGGATAGACTTCAAGATTTAGCCTCTCAAAGCGGAGTTGTAGCACGTAGTAATAACCTTCATTCCGGCAAAAGTAATATTAATTGCAATAACAACAAATTTCATGGGAAATATCACAATCCTGTCAGCGTTCCGGCAGTCATGGACAGCAACGAAAATCTTCCTAAGCAAGATAATGTCTCTATTCCCACTCCGGTAGAAACTAATGCCAACGTCCAAGTCAAAGGTAATGACGTACATTTTTTAATTTTCCTTTTTTACACCAACAATTGAGTTTCTAAACATATTTTGCACATTCATTTAAATTTTGCAATTAAACTTGTCATTGTAATTGTACATATAATACATAACATAATTATAGTTGAACCCACTAACTATTAATATTTTTGTTGATTTTGAGATATTTTGTTGTATTTTATATGTATACATACATATATGTATATATTCATTCATTAATTCAAATACGTACGTATGTGGGTTTATTAAGTTAAAATTTTTCGGCTGAAATAATAAATGTGGATTTTATGGTTTGTTAATAATAACTTCAATGAAATATATCTTGCGCTGTGATGTTTGAATGTTCGTTAAGTTGCTTGAGTGTATAGTTGAATTGTAATGTAATTTCTATACTACTAAATGTGCTTTCAGCATTAAATGAGTTTGCCTTTGTTTTTCCATTATTCACATGTGCTTCTTCACAATTGTGGCAAATAACAAGGCTTGAAAAGTATTCCCATGCATGGAAGTAGCGACAGTGTTAGTGGGGGAAATAGCACGATTGACATCCATGTTTCAGTCACGATCAACACGACGAATAGCCCGACGAATACGTTGAATGGTGGTACCATTATCTCTGCCAGCCCTTCCTTACCAATGATTCTAAATAACACTTACACAGCTCCAGGAACCTTAGCTGACCTCAAGAAACAAAGGTCCCTGCAATACCTCAACCGGAATCATACTTTGTCCCTTAATGGTATACAAACTCTAAATATTATTAACTACCCAAACTTTTGTAGTATCTTATTTCTACACTCAACTTTTCACTAAAACTGTCCCTTTATACTCTACATAACAACTATTCCGCTCCTGTTTAATAACATCTTACGTAAGCGCCGTTAATGTTTTAACAATATTAACATCAGATCAGCACGTGGGATCAGATGGCAAAGCAAAATCGGTTCGGGCGTATATGTCTTCCTATTAGCTTTTTCTATTTTCTGTTGCTTGTTTGATTTTCTATACATGGGATACATTATATGATTATACAATATGATGGGGAATGGGATACAGGTACTTAAAATGTATATAAAATGTACATAAAAGTCTGTTGCTTGCCATTGAAGGCATGTACAAATGATTAATGCCTGCAAGTGGAAGGACTGGGGGTGAAAAGTAATGTAATAATAGTAATGCACGTATCTGCACGTAGCATGTCATTCCATTTCATTTTAACTCTAAACGTAGAATATCTGTGTAGTGACTAGTAATGATGCTCTTACTAAAACAGTGTGGCTTGATTGATTATTAAGTATATGTTCTTAATTTAAAGTATTTACAGTTTATGTATTGTACAAGTATATCATGTATGTATATTATTATGGTATTGTAGCAAAATTCTTAATCGAAGATATTTTGTATAATAGTAATCCATTTTGTTTTTAAACATTTTTGCAACATTAGATAATGTAGGTGTTGATTGATTTATATTTTCGAAACAACTAAACCTGCAAATTATTCTTATCTATTTTATTACATTGTATGTACCTTTACATATAACATATATGGTACTACATGTATATGGAATCTTTTTAAAGATTACGTTGCAATTTCAACTAATTTGGCTAGTTCTTACGAAATAGTGTAACATCTTTACCTTCTTTGCAGGACTCAGTGAACTTCAAACTAAATATGAACTTCCTCCCAGCCCCTCCATGTCATTGAGAAGGTTTGCCGGGGACCCTGGAGATATTGTTGGGGATTATTCGGATGCTGGAAAAAAATGTTGTGTCATAGTGTAATACTGGAGTGGATTTTATGTGATATCCAACCCTTGTTCTATATTATAATAATAACAGTAAAGCTTATCTAAGAAATTTTATCCGACCTAGCCATAAAGTCAAATAAAAATAGCTTTAAGCTGTTCGTGTTTTACAATATTCGAGGCTTCAAAGTAATTTTTCATGGATGAGTGCAACGGTTGAAATTGAAAAAGGTACTTCTACAGTAATTTAATCGTTGATTTCGGTCGTCTTCTTTTATTTACACTCCGCCCAGTGTTTTTAGGACGTTTACAGTTTGCAAAGAAAATTGTTTCTTGCCTGTTTATTTTGTTATTATGACTATCTGTAAAAGGGTGTTATTCAACTCGAACTTGGTTTTGTGGAAACGCAAAAGCTAATAACACTTTTAGCATTTGTAAAATAATGACGATTGATTTAGAATATTGATGTTCTTGCACGTAATTATTTTATCCGGTGCCAAAATAGTAGAGTCAGAAACGAACTTACTATACACACATACAATAAATATAACATTTGCGGTTTTAAATTGCACCCAAGTCCTTACAATTATGGAAGCCCAATGTCTGTAATAGTAACAACAACCTTTTGTGTTCATTACATAGAGTAGTTGTAGACAAGAATAATATTAAATTATGTAATGTTCACACCATGTTTCTCTTCCTTGAAAAGAAATCCTTCCATTTTACAATATACCTACATACATATAGACAGTTATTAGTACCCACTCTGAAAACAGTTTGGTTCGGTAGCGTAGATACAATATAGAATTACAAAATGAATTTGTGTGTCCACCAAAGAATGTGTAAACAAGACTTAGCGAATCCTAAAGACCCATATGATATATTTGTAATCATGTGCGTAATTAGTAAGTGATATATTTTTTCAAGAGCTGAACGATTTTGTTAATAAGTTCCTACTTCGCCCTATAGTACTTTAAAAAATGAATGCACTATGTGGAATGTGTTTTTGAATATGTTAGACCACCATATGTACTGAAGTATTCGTAAGTTTTGTAATAACAAATACTTGAAACAAAAGGATCGTACAAGAATTTTGACTTGGTATTGTATAGATTTTATAATAATTTTAATGTGTGGATGATGTTAATGAATATTTTCGTGTATTTATGTATTATGACCTGTATTGTACTTATGTAGTTAGTCGTATCGCGATGGTTTGCAGTATTTTAAATTGATAGATATACACAAATGAAAACATGTTAGTTTATAAAAGAACCGTATGTTAATTACCAGGTTGAACCGTTAAAAAACGTGTCAAAAATAAATAAAATTTCCAAGCTAAACCGTGGATGTGTGACAAGCTGTTTTCCAACTCTTCATGTAATATCCTGACCAGGTGGTGCTTTCACAAAGTCTCATCCCTAATAAATTTATATTTATTTCATCGCTGGGCTGCGTGGCTGCATCCCATTTCAGTCTCCTTACAATATTTTAAAAAATGAGTAATTCTTCATGTAATGTTTGAAGTGACTAATTAGAGAGGAACCAAGGGTGTTGATAACAACCGGTTTTATTCATCAATAAATTCAGGTCATAGAAACCTATTACATAGAGAGACAAAATAAATTCATAATGCTTACTATGACCTGTTATTTAATTAACATTTGTCAATAATTGTATAATCCGTTGTCATGTCTATATACTTTGGTTCATACTGTGTTCGTATGGATTACCTCCTACTATAGGATCTATAGTATCTTTTTACACTAATAAGTTCATCGTGGTAAGAGACACTCATTTCCAGATTTTATCAGATCACTTTATATAATTATATATAATATATATATACTATTCTGGGACTATAATATTCTTGCGCTGATAATTACTATTACGCAAACTAAATTAACTCTAATAAAATTCTAAACTCATGAGAATGTATTCGTGAGGATTCTATACAGTATACTCAAAACTGAACAAACTATTCTAGACTAAACTATTCTTGACCTCCGAAGGCGGGAATGTTTAGAATGTGGACATTTTGAGAATGATCATCATCACCGACACCGTGTCTAAACGAATTATTATTAAATATAATTACTTCCAAGTTTAGTAGTATGTATCTTCATTATTTTATAGAATCATGGTCCTTATCAGTATAGGATCATAATCATCATCAACGGTCAAGAATCTTTGTCGGTTTTTCTAACAGTTTAGATTTTTGCATAGGATCCTCACCACTATAGAATCCCATATTTAGCTTAGAATACATTATCAGTCCAAGAATATTATGATTAACAATAATAAATATATTTTTATAACCTACATAATACATAACTTTCAACTAGGTTTCCCATATTGTCAACATTTCAAGGATTCATAGGCATGAAGTCGGCTGCTTCACACGTAAATATGTAGTAATGTTTACAAGATAAAGTAGCCTTTATTAGGAAATTGTAGTGCACAACTACACATATACTACAGATAATGGCGACAACTGTTTGGCAGATAACTTTATGTAACAGACTTGTTCTTAAATAACAAATACAACAAAGTACACAAGTAATCGAGGTACATAAATCAGTAACAATAAGAGGTTGAAAATAATACAGACCAAAACAAGGCAATCATAATTTGTAAAACTAATGCGATGATTGTATACTTCATACATGTTCATGTAGTGGAGCTTGTATCAGACTTGTGTAGTTTCAAATAAAATCAGATTTACCTATCAACGATACGTCAAACGAAATACAACAGCACAACTCTGTAGAGATTCTCACAGCAAAATTGATCTGGAATGTTGCACATCGACTCACGACCACGACTTTTATTCTTGGCAATCTCATACACGGAGACAGTGAGCTGGTTGCATAAATGAATTTTTCCGTCCTACCTCATTGGACTAAATACAGAGAATCTTGGAATCAACAACGGGAATGTCTGGATACGGAGGAATATTAACAGCACTGAAAAGTATGGTTTCATCATTTTCCGTCAAATTTCCAGAACTAATATTTAGACTTTTAGTCTAAAAGAGGGCAATAATAAAGAGTTAATTGTTAACGATTAATCCATCGTTTGAGACCGTCTTCCCAGTCGGTTCCACCGCCTTCATCATCTGTTTTGATGTAAGAATCCTCGTCATCAGTTCTTACATAACTTTCATCATCTGTAGGAAAGCCGCTAAGACGAGGGTATACATCCTACCGAAGCCAAAATGGACAATACTACAATCTACGCACTGGGCTTAAGGTGGCGGGTACTATGCATTATTGTTTTTAAATGTAAAAGGATTTACGTCGGGATCGGGATTGAAGTCATCATACAGCTCAGCGAAAGTTTCCGCATCCACGTTTACCTGCGGATTTCTTCCACCACATTTTCCGTACAGCTGAGAGGTCACTTCGCTCCCGTAACTGGCTCCTTGAGACTCATTCTCCCCAGAAAGACGACGTGCCCTTAATTCTGCCAAGTAATTGGCATCATCTTGGTAAACCTGGTCCATTTCCCACTGTGCTGTTCTTTTCATGTCTTCGGAAGATTCAAATTCTTTGCAAAGTAAACACACACTTGTAATATACAACATGTAATATGACATAATGATGATACATATAATCAAGGATTGCTTATACCCAAAGTTTTCATCAGTTGTCCCTCATCGGGGTTCTCCTCGTCCGATCCTAAAAATTCCAAATGAGAGTCACGTTTGGAAAAATATTACCAGAGCCCAACTACAGCTATGAGACATACGACAAACCAGAATTTAGTTCCTTGACCAATGTAGACATAGCATTTGTGACAGAATCAGCAGCCAAAAGTAGGTCGTTGCGTAAGCTACGACTTCCGGAATTATTCAAATATGCCCCACTGGTAACCATATGAGCGGAAAAGTCATTTTCAGTACTATAAGCTGAACGAAGTTCGCCAGTTAGTGCTGTGAAAGTTTCAGAATGATGCGGCGTAGCTGGAGCTGATCGATGAACGGTCAATGGAACAGACGACGAACCTGGGTGAGTGTAAATAGATATCGGCGGAGATTTAGCTGAGCGTGGAGAGGAAGTTGGAGTCGACTTGGGTGTAATTTGTTGAGCCTATATAAGCCGTATGAAACAACTGCATGAGCACATTATTGTTCGAACATGAGTTGGAATTACTCCAAAAATAATAGCAAAGTAGTATTCGTATAGTAACTGTATAGGGTAATAGCCCATAGTAATAGTGAACTGTCCAAACCTTCAAGAGTTTCATCAATCCCTCCAACTGCCCCATCAAATGCTGCCTTGAATCTTGTAAATTAGTCAGTTTGTCTTCCAGCTCTGACTTATGATAGCGTAATGCTTGAAGCTCTTCCATTAAAATCGGTCCAGTAGGTTCGTTACTTACGTATTCCATCTCTTGCTGAGCTCTGTTCACAATTCACAATAACCGCAAACTACTATCATTGTCTGTAACTCCTCGAGACAGACAATGATAGTAGTATAGTGCTTTCCTTACCGGAGTCTAGCGATCTCTCGCATTATTTCCCGATTTCTTGCCTCCAGTTGCGCAATCATTTCCCTCTGCGTTTGAGTTGTATCGTAAAAGCTCATGCTGGTCTGTGACATCGTTCTACTATGCTGCAATTTAAAAAACCGCATATAGGATTTATACAGTTAAGCTGAAATTCTGACTCATATGAATAGTTCAATCATCAGTACTCATCATACACATGGACACAGGAGTATGTCACAATGTCACTTGATACAATATTAAATTACATTTTGCCCACCAAATCAACTTATTTACCTTGTAAGTAGGAGCAGGCTGCACAAAAGCACAATTATTTTTAGAACATTTTATATTTAGTTTTCACACGCACTCAACATATTTACTTTGCAAATATTCCACCCAAAGTCAATAAATTTAAAAGCAACACATCACTGATCTCCAAACTATGACCTTTTAATAATATAGTAACTTATAACATGACTTACAGGGTACTTATTCTCAGAAGCCAGACGGGCTGTGTACCGTGCAATCAACCTGTGTTCTTCGTCGCTCTCACTCACGCTGTCTGAATAGCAGCTACCTGTTTTATTTGGAGGACTACAAAGCAAAGACCAAACATTGTTACTTCTTGCACATCAATTCGGACAACCAATAAAATACACACACTATTTTATGATTAAAAACTGATGAGTATAAACGCTTAGTCCCAAGAAGCTATGATAGTTAGGTATATAAAGCAGGACACGAAATAAGTCAAATACATTGCAAGAGGCTAGTGTTTAAATTCTGTCTCGTACAGAGAAATTATTAATAATTAATTATTAGGCGTTCATTAAAGTTTGCTATAAATATGTGACACACAATAACAACAACTTACAGTAGCAATGCTTTGAAAGTTTGTTGGTGTAGAAATGGCCAAATTATGAATAATATTCATAATTGAGTTAATAATATTATTATTACCTCAATTTTGGCTACTGATTAATTAAAAGAAATAAAGCAATAAGGCGATTGACTGCAGTTGTGCCCTTACCCGTGTCCTAATTCCATCACGAACATTTTCTGGTCGGAGTAAGCATCCATAGGGTCGTACATGGGAAAGCCATTATGACTAGGCAAAGGTGATGGTGGACTACAATGAAACAATGTGAATGAACCATCACCATCACTACCCCACCACATCCAAAAAATATTAACCTCTAAGACATCCTCAATCGTTCATTGAATATAATTGCACTACCAAAAGTACATTTTACCATCCAGTCATCAACCTAATATACCATCACCACCAGTCATCAAACCAAATCTACAAAGGAAGGGAATGAGCCCAACCACTTACAGAGTAAAGAAGAGTGATTTGCAAAGAGAGTTGGCAGTCTAATAGTTGATTTTAGAGCCTTAAGAAGTCAAAAATTAACTTACACTATATGAGCTAAATTCAGTGGCCGCTCCTGTTCAGGAAATTTCGGCATTTTCTTTGCCTTGTCGGGTACACATCGTAAAGACTTTCTGAATGAGCTGCGGAATGACTTTCCACCAGTTTTCTATACAGATCAAGACAAGATATTAATACATGCAAAATGTAAATAATAATGTTAAATCCGAAACATGTCACGTAAAACTTAAAGTATACAGCAATCTTACATTGGTGGAATACTCTTTAACTTCATGTGTAGCTACGTGACTCCCTGCGCTTTTGCCTTGCCAATAACAATTTTGGCACATGTTAAAATTAGGGCACTGTGTACACTTGTATCTAAATCCCTGTATGTTATTAACTTGACAGATACTGCATTTTATTCCATGGTTCAGCGACGAGATGGCAGCCATACTGTGGAGGACTGTCAGCCAACAAATACAAGGCGGTCCTAAAGTTATTTACAACAAAAAATATTCATACAGGCTTCAACACCAAAACTGCCTGTAGTTATATAATTGATACGAGCAAGAAGATATCACAGAAAAAAGTAAAATCATACCAGGATCCAAAATAGCATCTAGAAAACAATTCACGTTTATTGAAGTGGTCCCTTCGGAAAAGGTAAAAATTGTTGAAGCTAGTTCTTCCGTATAACCAAATGTAGGTGCTTCTAAAACCATGGCTGGAAGAGCTAAAACCTCCTGAAGATACTCGGAAAATCTTCCTAACACCAAGTTTCCGTTTTCGTCAGAGATTTGGGAAAATATATCTGTAATCGAAACGTAACGATACTCAACATTTTTACTTTACATGAAATCCTTGTACGAACCTACTGTGTTGCGCACTCACATCTTAATTTATCTAACAACTTTCCCGAACAGAGCGTGGACAAAAAAACTTTGATCTGGAAAACTCGTAACCCTCGGCCACAGCCATCACTAGAATAAAGTAGAAAGTGAGATCATCCATAGTTTAATTGGTTAACGTGGATATGAAAATATAATGAAGAATTTTAAATGTCACATGTCACCATTGAAATTAAATAAATTGTTATTACTACCTATCATACGCAATTAACATCCAGGACAGTAAATATCTGGCACAACTAGTAACGTCGACTTGTTGGCCAAATGGAAGACGTTTGTTCAAATTCACATAAAGAGAAGTCACAACCGATTCTATTTTTGGCACGGTAAGAATTGCATACGGATCCATTGCATTGAGTCCATGCTCTCGAATTGCTTCAATCACGTTGAATATATCGATTAGTATAACTGCAACACGAATAAATTTTGATTTACAAATTTGTACAATAAATTACCCATATTAACAAATTATTATTTCTTGAACGTACTAAAAATAACTTACATTTAGATCTCGTTTGAATAAACCGAAGCTTTGCTGCAGTGCGATAACTAGCAAACCGAATAGCATCATACCCAAGTTCCTGAAAAAATACGCGTGTGTTATCATTTATTTTTACTGAAACCAGTGTATTGACGACACATGAATAATGAATACACATTACAGATGTATATGTACAAGGCTTACCTGCAATTCGGAAACGAGTAAAGAAAGTTCTTCCGAATCAACGGAGCTGGTTGTAGGGAGATTCATTCCTGATGCTCCAATGTTTGTTGACACCATTCCAAGGTCGTCGTACTAATTCGTAATGCGTGCACTTGAGAGGGAAGTGCGCCTGCATACAATAATATCAATTTTAGATGAGCTTGCAGCTGTCCACGAGTTTTTCTTAGCTACTTTGCATGCAGACGAAGCGTTATCACAACGTAACTTATACGCACAATTACTAACGATTAACCACACTATCAACCTTGCAAAGGGTTATTTACTCGTCTGCCTGCAATATAATTACATCAAGGAACAATAACAAAGTTATGCTGATTTATCTAAATTACACCACTTGCTCTTTATAGATTTAACCATTTAACACTAACATGTACATACAAACACGGAGATGCCAATAATGAAATCGCGAATTACGACTTCCAAATTCCATTGTTTAATATGGTTTTAATTTACTAATCCGATACTTTTATCCACCAATACCACCTGCACAAATTCCACTAACTATTTCAAGTCACTATTTTCCTTCCTCAACTGTACATAAATATATATAAATACATATATAACCAAGTCCGAATCTTGCTGTGGGTCATACATGGAGAAAATTACAAATCACCACCGACTATTTTCTGCCCATACAAGGTCCAAAGAAATTGCCGTTTCTCTTTCTTTTTTTTCTCTTGCTTGAACATTTTTTAATTTTAATTTTTTGACTTGCTAAAAAAGGGAAGAAGCTAATACTTGAGTAAAACCGACATTTGGATAATTAGGGGTCACTTAATTTCTGGGAATATGTTTAAATTCATCGTTAACAATAACATGAATATTATTAAATATTTAATAAAATTGATCAAATTCACACAACTTACCAATAAAATTAAAAAGCCGTGGTTCGGAATTAAACTTGAAGAAGCAGCCGGTAGAAAATAAATCGGAGTTATTCACATAAAAACTTGAGATCTCTACGCAGAGAAGAGAAGGTAAGAGGTTATGGAAATGTTATTTTGCGGATATACATTTTAATTAGATTAGAGTAATTTACTGGTGTAAGGAAAGTACGGTGCCACTGGATTTGG
Source organism: Lipothrix lubbocki (assembly GCA_034696945.1). Lineage (NCBI taxonomy): Eukaryota > Metazoa > Arthropoda > Collembola > Symphypleona > Sminthuridae > Lipothrix > Lipothrix lubbocki. The sequence goes on from JAQGAK010001958.1 coordinate 13,474, forward strand.
GGTTTTGGGGAGCGGGTTTCCGTCAACTGACGGAGATAGAAGCATAAAGTACAATGACAGGTCTGGTTGTGTGATCAAACTGAGGAACTTGGAAGCTGCCTGGCAGATCTTTTAATATTATTATTGCATACCTATAGGTACATTGAGTTCGACAACCAGCTCTCAGCACTACAGATACTTCTCTACACTTGTACGCAGTCCAAGACCCACAGAAGTTACAGAACACTTCCCTTATCCCGTTCCCGTTCCCACTACTCAATATCCCTACACTTACTTATATAATATACACTTGTAATAATGTCATGGCCTACAGGCCACACACACACACAGATCGGCACAAAGAGAAAGGCAAAGAAAGTTCAATATCTTTCTCTCCCTGATTTCATTTTGTCCATCAACTGAAATGCAAGATGGCATCGCCACCCACCCAATTACTCCAGCACGTACACAACCAATTCTTTTTACTTACCAATATTTTTATTTTCATTCATACCCTTCCGTTTCCACAGTCCAACAGTCTCAGCTCCAGTCACTCATCACGAAATTATGTACGTGATTTATTTCCAGTTTACAATGAAAAACCTAAGAAAACACACTTTACATGTTCACAAATTTGTCGCGAGGCAGAAAGTTGAAGAAATTAAAATGAGCGTATGTAATCTACAAGTTTAGAAGTATAAGAATTCTGGGTTTCCAAGCAAGGTGGGCTGGCATTTATTAGCAAAACGGGTAAAACGGTCTGGCTTTGAAAGCAGACTTGGCAAATGTCATCTACAAATATATTATGTATAGCAATCCCCATTCCTTTCCATGTCCAATAATTACTAAAACTGTCCACTGGACCGACCAGCATGCCAGTTTACAGTATTCAAAAGCAAAAAGTCATGGGATCCCATCAAATCTGCATAGACAAAGCCAATGACTGACAAGATGGTAGTAAGACAAGAATAATTAGCTACGACTTTGGTTAAAAATTAAACATGAACAAGAATGGCTTGGCTGAACTTGGAAAATACAAATATGCAGATATATATTTGACAAATTGTGATTATTGTAAGTACAATGAAGTGAAAGATGCTAAGCCACGCGTTTTGCAACCTTAATGCGCCAACTTATCTCCTTTGCACTAATGGATAAAACATACCAAAACTGAGAACTCTCCAGTCTTGATTTATTTAAGAGTAAATTGTAAGGTTATACACCTGAAAGCTTATATTCTATTGTGGATCTACAAACCATTCAATGATTAACGCGTGCACAGAAGTGATTACACCTTTAAGAAAATAGTTGAAAAATTTTCATTTGCGCCTGTAATCAGTTGAATCAATACCAGCGGGGAAATGCAGAGCTTCATTAAATAAGTTGTTTTGAAATATTTTTGGAAACTTTGAAGCCACGATGTGGACTTGTACTTTTACTTGTATACTATTGATGCATTTAATTATAGCTTCTGTGGAGTACGACCGTGCCGAATGGAGAAAAGTGGCAAGGAACGTTTGGACTTTTGGAAGAGTGGTTCACTAACAAACCTACAGACATCAAGGGACAATTCCATAGGTCTCACATCGGAGCGAGCCTAAAAATGGATTAATTGAGAATTCAGATTTAACCGTTTGCTATTTGCTATAAATTATGAAGAATGGTAATAAGATATTATTATCAAGAAGAAAGAAGAAATGATTGTAAAAGTGGAAATAGTGGAAGAACTTTCTTCAAGGGTTTTAGTATATAAGCATGATACGAGATGTCGACGATGGCTCCCTATTTGGCTCGAATCCGGCTCTTTATGAAAGGTGGATATACGCATGGAAACATGGTAAACAACAAGAACCCCAAAATTCAATTTGACTTTTAGACTTTAGTAGATGTTGTGTTCTGCATCTCTGCATCTGTTGTATATGATGAACTATTGCTGGCACAAGTATTCCTAATTCCTACTTTCCTAATTACTACTCCTACCCTACCTACAATTATACGTACAATCAACAACTTTGGCACGATTGTATTCTGTCTTCCTTTTCAGTTTATTCATCTTGCTTTTGGAAATGTGGAGTGTGGCAAGTTGCAATTACAATAATGAAATAAGTTAAATTATCCTTTTTTAACGAAATCTCCTCTGCCTCTTTTATATTTCATCACCATTACATATACTTACAATAAAACCCCACGCAGTTGTGATTTGTGATGTTGGGATTTGGAATTAAACAACCGATTCCACTCTTCATTGCAAGCAAGCAAGCTGTACAAGTATACAGCTGTAGTGAATAGTAATCTTCAAGATTCAGCCAATTGTTAATTGTTCCAGTCCGACATATTTATAGATTATTCTGGAACTAACAATCATAAAATCCAGATTGGATAATTATTACAATCAATAATTCACAATGAAATTGATGGAGAATGAGTATCTGATCGTGTTTTGAATAGTGCGTCCGTAGCTGATGTGAGTGCTTGAGCAGCAGTGAAAATATTTTAATTTCAATGGTGTCGTCGGTGTCGAATACAAGCAACAATAATAATTTTTGTTAGATCAACCTTATGTAATTGTTGTGGTTGTTTACACCATACTATTCCAATATGAGGACTTGCTTACTAAGCAATACGTTTCGTTGGGTGCTGGTGCTGGGATTGTGTTTGTGTAGTTAACGAAAAAATATCAACCACATGGTGAAAGTTTTAAAAAGTTGCAAAAGATAAAATTATTCTACAAGTAATATAAAACCCATATACCTGTATGTGTGTACATATCTGGAAACACTGTCTAACGATAACAATGACGCAGAAATCCAAGTCCAACAGGTGACCAGTAGTGTTACCGAAATCAACAATCATAGATTAGGTAAGTTTAACGAATTATAATATTTTTTATTCATGTAAAACCCTCTTTGTCACTTACTCTATTTCTTATATCTTCCGCAACTGCAACATTAGACAAGAAACAAGTATAGAATTGTTTACGTGTAGTCGTATAGTGTAACGTTTACTTAACTCCAGAGCGATGTAGACGGTATCCTTTAAATTAAAACAACATTTGTGTGTTTGTAATGAATTTGTGACGACGACAGTAACAAATGAGTATGTCAATGTTTTGGTAATTTTCCTTGAATACCCATAGGACGTGTGTAAAATTACTCCTAATCTCTAATTAAGGAAACTTATAAGTTTGTGGTTTAGCATTGTAGTATAGAAGATAAAGAAAAAGCAAACAGCGGAATTACTAGAACTGGGTTAGCGAAACTCATAGAAAAGGATGGACATGGACTACTATCAATCAGACTATTGACATCGAACTTTCCGAATTTCGACATTACAAAGTGGCTGGCGTTAAAATTATTATATTATGCATATCAGTACTTTTAACAATTAAGTATGTCCGTTTCCTTAAGTAGGACATACTATTTTCACTGGTCGGTGGACAAGAATTTGATTTGCGACCAACAAATAGAAATGAGCATACTTGGTAAAGAAAAACTGGAGACACTACACATCACTATTGTCGTCAGTATTATTTAATTATTACAAAGAGTAAATGTTTGATATCCTATGGGTTGCCCCTTCATCAATGTGTACATTGGTGTTTTCATGCATTTGGTTATAAGTATAAATTAGGAAAAATTGCCAAGAACATCGAAATGGCGAAGGTATGACACTATGCAGGTATGTAGTTTTTCTCGTTGCGTTGGCGTGGGATTTGATTGCCTTGGAGGGAGGTTATTGTTACATTACATTTCAATCTTCAACTTTAAGTTGGTTGATTCTAGATAATTACATAACCTATCTATACATGTAGTTAGAGTATGTAAAACGCGTTTACCTGCTCATGGACTTCCGTTTTGGCATGTCATCATCGTCAAACATTGTTGACGGAACGATTATAGACCAACGTGTTTCGTGCGTGTTTTCCAGTGCAGCGCAATGCAGGGGTCATTGACTATGAATGCAGTTCTCCAGTGATTTGGATGGATTCACGTTACGTAGAGTTGTAAATATTGAGAAGTGGGTCGTAGGTATGTCGATTTTGTATGTCTGTCTACCAACTGTCTACTTACCAATGTGCTTGATAAAATGTAAATATTCAGCAATCCGTCACATATATAAAACGTTTTCCAAGTCCATTTCTTCCTGCATTTGGTCACTGGCGGCGATTTGAACTCGAACATCCTGCCACACCATACGGACACCATTCATTTATCCTTTGGTATTTAACTATAGAGATGAATTGGTACGATCTAAGAATGATTCGGTCCAAAATTTGGTCCGGAGAGGGTCAACTCAGTGATGGAATTTAATGCAGTTTGTTATGCTTTATAAATTATGTACGTCTATATCTACATAACTTCTAAATTATCGTGTGTGCAAGTTTAGGTACACAAATACCCGTTAATCCCTTCTTTGTAGTTGATCGTTGCCTGTCTGTGAATATATTTAATAATGGAGTTCAGTTCAACGTTGGAGCATATAAAATAATGTTTTCGTTGTCACACTGATTCCGTATATACTTGAAGTTGATAGTAAATGATATTTTCGTTACAACAGTACCTTTTGTGCATAATATGTATGATATTGAAGCAGGAAATGACGTGTGTGCTATCCATGTTTTTTATCAACTTCGAGGAAGTATTTGACTGTCTCGGTTTTACTGAGGAGATAGGGGTCTAATACATTTTAGTAGTTGTTTGTGAATATCAGGGTGATTTCCGTGATCGATATAAAGCATATAGGAGCGTTGGTGGAAGTGTCACACTCTCCCTCAGAAAGTCAAATCAAGTGTACACAATACAGACGGGGTGAGATATGTAGGTGCGATGCGATGCGTTTGTACTTGGAGTTTGTCAGAATGGGTAGAGGAATACACGATGTACTTTTAATGTGAGCAGAATAGTAAAGTCAGAGGGAAGCGAGAAGTGAGTCTCATTTCGGTCCGGTCTGGTGGTCCGATGAGACAGTTACTCACAGGCTGTGTTTCTCTGTGTTGTGCTGTGCTCATGGGAAGCTACATCCTCAAAGGCTCCAAGCTGAAATTTTAGGAGATTCTAAGGACTTTACCTCTATTCTATTCGTTGAATTTCACGGAATGAAGATCTGGTATTTTAAAGATGGTACAAGGCACGTTGAAGAAAGCACAACGTCTCACATTTCATGCACAACAAAAGGAAAATCCAGCAAATTTTTGGAACGCAGAGCATAGTTTTAAGCCAGTTGTATTCCTGAGAAAGGCTGTTGTTTATGTAAGCAAACGTGGTTGTAGTACCTGAATGATAAATCGTGCTCATTTCTCCGTCTCATAGACGTATATTTTACCATTACCTGATTGATGCACGGATTATTATCTATGAACTTCGATGTGTCTGCCAGTTCAGTATCTTATCTACATACACATCTTTACGTGTGTTATAAAGTGACTAGCGGAGTGAGGTCCAATCTATAGCTCTTATCGTTCCGCACCACAATAAGAATATTTTGCATGCGTGGTCTTAACTCTATTGTGTTCATTTGATCTGAGAAATTTACGTTTGTGTATACGACAGTTTATAGTAGACATGTGCTCAAAAATGCGTTCATGTACAGAGAGTGTGAGCTAAACTAAGAAAGCACGTGTCAATGATCTGAAGTTGGGAGTTTTCGCGAACTCATTCTGTTTTTACATTTGTGAAACATTTTCCTTCACCTTCAGCGATATAAAAATATTACTTTTCCCTTTAAGTCACTAATAAAAAGAGTTTCCAAGCTTTTCGTAATCCGCCGTACTTTGGCTTTGTGGTTACCAGTGACAAAATGCACCAACGAAATTGGTGACTTCGTATTCCTTGATGTTTATTACCATTTAGCATACGTCTGTTTTGAATTTAGTTGTTAGTTGTTACAAGTTGTGTAAGCCTTAATGTTGTGTGAACTTGTTTTCGTATTTGATAATCCACCTAAACCTTTTGAAAAATGATTCATTGTGAACCCATTGTTTTTGTGAGCTTTCTCAAACTTAAGTGTATCTCCTGCGTTTATAAACCTTCGTATATATATGTACTTTAATTGAATAACTAACTCTCTGTCGTTGTTTATGCTCACACACTTTATACCGCTCCCTTAAGACCGGAGCAAACATCTCAGGCTGAGTTTCAATAACCTAATAAATGTTTCTTTGTCAGAGTTTAATTTTCCACTGGATCTCTTTTTTAGTGACTTAACACCTTGAGTGTGTGTTTGTGTGTGTTTACAATCATGACTGCAGTGACAGAACACAATAATTAATGTACATATTATGAATATTATGTATGTATACCTTGGTGTATTCTTGGGATTACAATCAGCCAGAAATCGACTATAGTGCTTGTAATATGTAATAATTTCAGTCAGTCGTTACAGTTGTCAGCGTGGCAGTCATCGGTGTTTAGAATGAGTTCTTATTTTAATAATCGTTTGCGGTTTGTGGAGAACTCCTAACGGAGCTTCAACTTGATTGTTGAAGCTTCAACTTCTACAAGATCACGACAATCAGTGAACGTCGAAGATCCTGAATAATCTGTTGTTCCTATTATTGTAACAACTGATCGTGAGTGCTGAAGTGTTTAAGGTCTCCCAGATTGCCCAAGACAAGAGAGAAAACATGGAGCGAGTGGACGGTGTCATGTTTATTTTCAAAAAACCTGTGTACCGTGGCTTTCAATATCTTGAAATGTAAGCTTGAGCGCTATTACTTCTATGGGGTTACACGTAATATTGGTCTAAAGTTTTAAGTTACCACTATCCCTACTTCTGTCTTTGATATTCAAGTATAATTATTTGAGCGAGCCCAGACCCCAGAGCTCTTCCAATTTCCTTTACAACAATTCCTTTACAAATATGTAAATTATCTATGTCAAATAAGTAATTTCAAATTGAAATTATTTCTTACCTCTATCTAAACCTATATTTGGGTGTTGGTCAATAAGTAAAGTAATAACTTCGCAAACTTTTGTTATGCTAGAGCACATTTTCACAGGACAGTTAGTAGATTTCGGCGGTCATGTTCTATTCGAAGGGTCATGAAGTTACATCTTCTGTTGATATTGAATGTCGATTGCACTAATTATATGTGGCATATAACATGGAAAACCTCCGTATTGTTACTAATTTTGTAAGTCTCAAAGCTGTCGCTGAAAAATTTGTTAATCACATGTAATATTGTAATTTAACTATGTACATTTATTTAAAATATTCTGATCTACTGATTGATGCCGAAGTAATAGGCAACTTCGTGGAGAGAAGTTAAAAGGAGGCTATTAAACTACTACTAATATAATTTATTTATTTTGAGGAAAAAGTGGTGCCTCCGTTGAAGCGTAGCATTAATAATTAATACTAATGTCATGCAATGAACGAACGCCGTTCCTCAATTATTCCATGCTACCTACCTACCTACATTTAGGTTTGTCTCGACTCTTTGCATTTTTCATTACCCAGTTCGTCTACACTTCACCTAATGACTTACTCTATAACTTAGGTAATTCCGAGCTTGTGAATTTTAACTTACCTACTTTAAAAGTCTAGTTGGAAGTTGGGACATACAGACGTTAAGATGCTGTGGGAGAATATTTAAAACCTTTAAAAGTACGTGGCCTACAAACCTCTGTACGTTTATAAAAACATTCGAGATTACGGGTTATTTTTAGATGTAAAGCAGCTATATACTATTTCTGTTCCAACGGTGACACTACGGACATTCATTCTCCTCAGATCATAGTTCTCCTCCAACCGGTGTTACGTCAGTGCGAACTTATCTTAACAGTTTTTCTGCGGTTGTGAATGAATCAATTAAGAAAGGAGATTAGGAATACCGTCGATTTGTTTTGTTTAAACTTTAAATCCCTTTAGTTCAAAAGATGGTTCTAGCGGGGGAATTTAGGTACGCGTCCCTAGTCCCGCTACACTCGCACAATCAGTGCACAGTCTAATTGGACCAACAAATTCAACTGGTAGTGAGAGTGAGAATTGTATGGAATGAACCTATTGATTCATCATTAATAATCCTTAATTATTCCTGTTGTTTGTCCACTGTCGTCGGTAACTGAATTTTGAGTAATTGATACACAAGCTCTTCAGTGTTCGTGCATAAGTTCAGGAATTTCAATTCACTTCTCAAAGGATATTCTGTACTGTGGATAGTTAAAATATAAATGATTAAAGAGGATTGTAAATTTACAATCTTCAAATCATATCAAACTTCCTGTGTGTTTGTATCCATTGTGAACATTTAAATGCTGTCGTTCTTTCGAATCCTGACGTCCGAAACGGAAAGGAATAATATTGTTTATAGGGACTTGGTTTCGTCTGGTCTCTGTCGGTGTGGTTGTCAGTTGAGTATTACGCCACGACGATAGAATAAATTGACTTAGGTCGGTATCTTAGTGTTTGTTCTGTAACTTTGTTTTCGGGGAAATCTCACGGAGTTTGTGGAGATAATGTAGAAAAGCATTGTGATTATAGCTGTTGGTTTAACCATATAGTCGAAATAGTACTCTCGTATTCTATGTTGTCAGCCATACTTACCCATTATCTCTCTGCATTTCTTTATTTATAAAGATGTGCCAACGTCCATGTGTTCTTATGTGGGCACAATGGCATGGCTACGTGCCTACACATTGCATTTTCTACAAACTCTTGAAAGGGTAACGTCAACCGGTGCCAATGCCAATTCAACCTTTTCTATTTATTACTATTACAATCCTGAAACCTGTGTTTTCTGATGCCCTTCATTAATTTCCGACTTACTTTATTCTCAACCGTTTATTCATTCACTATCGGTAACCAGTAGAGTTCAGTCTGTTCTTATTAATTATCGTCACTGTCTGCGCAATTTGGGATTAATTGAATCTGTTCAATTTTTGAGACCAAATAAAGAAGGGAGCACGTTTCGGGATATTTTTGCGAATTATTCATGAGTTTGTGTGAATCGGTGTTTCAAAATCCTATTAATTCATCTGACAAAACGGACAACTTTACGCCAATAATCCCGAAAAGTCACCTGTCTTCATTAAAAAATTCACCAGTTACATACATAGATAACTGTTTTTACGGTGGTGTAGAGTTTTGACTTCGTGTGGAAGTTGATTCACCAAGTTTTTTCTTCTTCAACTTATAAAAATTATTTGTATCCGATTCTGTTTTTTCCCATCCATTGATTTTCGTTATTGCGAATGACATTTTCAAGAAAAATAGAGTTATCCAGATTTTAGTCATTAACAGCGTTTGCTGGGCAACAGATCAGATATCAACAGGTATTCGGAATTACCACACGTAATTTGGCTCAATTGTTGTATCTTGAGATGCGGCAATAATGACCTTCTCTTCACAAACCGATGCAGAACAGGAAGGAATTTTATGTGATGTCAGATTGGTGAAAAATACTCCAACAATAAATAAATAGATAATAGTTTTGTGGCAAGTTCTAATCGAAGTCCGTCCCTGACTTCATGAATTGTTTCCGAAGGATCAATTCTAACAGGTGATTTGATCAATTACTTATTAGTGCATATGACTGCTAGAAATATCTTTAAAATGCATGTATTTTCCAAAATCATAAGTAAGATAGGAAATGTAGTTGTTGTTTCTTGTCCTGGGTCTTGATCGCACTATAATCTTACAATTTACATTTAATGGATCTATTTATTCGGAGTGTTTACTATGCCTGGCATGAGTTTGTAGTCGATGTCGATAGCCTCCTTATTTGTTTGATTGCACACGAACTTGGTTGAATAGTATGAGTTTTGTACTTACTTCCCTTTTTGTACTCGCAATAATTATCTTTATCTGAACTTCTGAACCCCCTTGGTTGACAGTGCCAGCAACGGGTGTAGTCGGTAAATGGTTGTTGTGAGACCAGATTTGGATACTTCTGTTTCTGTTGCCAGTATTGGCAACAGTTCTACTGTCTTGGTGTCAATCACTTATTGGTTCAGCCAACATTTAAACATGTTGCTTCCATGCTAAATTCCAAACTCTTCGTCGATAATGAAAGTTATGTCATTCGACGATTATTTAGGTAATGTAAAGATTTATGTATTATATGTAATTTATTGGCCGGCATTAATAGAAACAATTATTCCCGCATATCACCGCTCGAAAAATTTATTACAGGTTGAAGATTTAATGCTCGTTCAAATATTCAAATTGAAGTCTCCACTCGTATCCTTTCGTATAACGCAGTTCTTTGAGTCGAACAAAGACAAGGAAACGGAATGGGTATGACATTCTATAAAACGAGGCAAATCAGCGGTTAATTGACTAAAACTAAAAGGAGTTTCATTCATTGAAAGAGTAACAATAATATAAGCATGAAGTGCAAGTGTAAAATGCACGCTTATCGTTACAGTGACGCAGTTTTTAAACTTGAAAAAGTTGGTTGGGAATCCAGGGTTGGATTAGAGGACGACACTTCAGGAAATTCTATTAAATATTTTCGCAATATTATTAGTCATTTCAAGATATGGAAACGGATCTGAATTGAATGTGAGAAGGAAGGAAAACTTCTAAATTAGTAAATACAATGTATTAGACACAAATAGATATAAAAGTAACAAAATAGAAACATAGGAAAGACGTATTGTGAGTCAGGAGTCAGAACACCAAAAAAGTACAGAGTGGTCAGTAACCTTTACCATTTTCGTTGCTCATACTTATCTCCCGTGTTTAGCTTAAACTAACAATAAGCTTTGGTTTTTGTAAAGAATGCAGTTCTGAATCTAACCATAGTATTTATAGTTTTTCTGGAGGGATGCTAGTTATAGAGCAAGCGTTTCACAAAGCCACGTGAAAAGTTAGAACAAAGCAAATTCATGATTCGGGTAGAGAATTTGATTGCGAATCCATACATTTAAACCGCATCGAAATCCGTCAATGATTGAAGGAATTAATGAGCATATTAAACGACAATATTTTGAAAATTTTTAAATTCTCAGCCATGGGCTTATGTTAAAAAAATGCTCTTAATTTGCTCACAGCGTCTGAACCCGTGGCCCTCCAGAAAAACTAAAAATATGGTTAGATTCAGAATTGAATTCTCTACAAAAGCATATGCTTAGAAAGTTTAAGATCAAACTGTAAAGATTTCTTAGGTATTATGATGAAAAAGGAATAAATAATTATGATGCTAGTGCAGAGAGCTGGGTTTTCGAA
>JAQGAK010001959.1:0-24618 GCA_034696945.1 Lipothrix lubbocki
ATAAATAAAATAATAAATAAAATAATAAATAAAATAATAAATAAAATAATAAATAAAATAATAAATAAAATAATAAAGTATTAAATTACTTGGAATAAAAAGTAGCAAATAAATAAATTTAATTAAGTCAATATATAATTAAAATAAAATATAAAACATTTAAAATTAAATAAAAAAGGACCACAAAAATTATACATAAACGTTTGCGAGTGAGCAAAGATGGAAGATCCATCTCTGCTGCTGCCGAGGAAGGGAGAAGCTTCGCGCCGGAGACTTTCAAGTTGCCCAAACCAAAGCATTAAAGCTAAAAGTTCCCTTTAAATCAAAAATACAAAACTTCTGGTTGAAGGATTCCGCCTGACTTCCATGGCGCTGTTATATTTCCCCTTTAGCTTTTTAGACAGAATGTCTTCTTGTTGGTCTTTAAATGAATAAAGAGCAAAAAGAGTTTATTTATTAAATAAATACAAAGACACACGCAGTGTGGCATACACACATAACGTTATTTAAACAGCATTTAAAGTAATTATCATCTATTTATTATCAAGCAGACACTCTCCATTGCGCCCTTGCAGGCCTTCTTCCTCTATATGTTTGTAGCATTAAATAAGTCTATTTTATATTTAACAAGTATTATAACGATATATAGTGTCACATATTAAAAATTAAATCAATTATATTCTGGAGATTAAAGAATATTGAAAGAAGCTCATTTTGATAATCAATTTTATCATAAGTGTTATACATACATGAAAAATATTGGTCGAGTAAGTGTTTTAAAGCTTAAAGTATACTTAATTTATTCCTTAATTAATTCCTTAATTTATATTCCTCCCTATTACTTATTATAAACTATGAGCTCTATGATTCTTTTGGTGTTTGAATATATTTTACCTTGTGTATACTTTTATATAAGTATTTACATGTTTTTTGTTGTTGTTGTTCCTTTCAGCATTGAAAAATCAAGTTCCTGAAGTCCTGAGAAACTCCTGAACGTGCATATAAATATTATTAGATGTGATGCCGCTGCTGGCTTTGCTGATTTAACCTTCGATGATTCATTTCTATACTTGAATTTCTATATTTACGTTCCTCATTCTCTTTTTACCTTCATCGTCGCTTGATTTTGTTGAGCTCAACAAGTCTACATTAATTCTTGATGAGACGAACGTTTTTATTGTTTTAAAGGGGTTAAATTTGTATATGGGTGGGAGAGGGCAGAAATAAACAATCAAGAGACAAAATATGTGAGTATACTTTATGGTGTGAAATAAGTGCCATATAAATCAAATATCATCGTATATTAGGGAAGGCCACCATTAGTGTGTTTTATGCCTGATTGATTTTTTAAACTTTCGCTTTCTATATTTAGTTCAGTTGGATTTTAATTGCGGTCTCCGAGGTTTTTATAAATATCATAGTCATTTTAAAGCGTTCTTGTTCTTGTGTGGAAATTATTAAGTGTCGTCTGCATCAGCCATTGGATTTTTTGGAGGAATTAATTAAATAGGTAATTAATTTGTTATTTGTGGGCTCGATCGAATTGATGTTCGTTCAAGTTAATTTTATTTCATTGTGTAATTTAAAGTTATGTAAAATTATGTTGTGAATTTGTAAATTGAATATTGATTTTTTTCAGATTTGTGGAGTGAGAATTCTGGAAGTACTGCCGTTAATAGGAATTCTTACTAAATCATGACATCAACATAATTTCAAGTTTTCGGTGTATCCAAAGGACATGTCCCTGTTTATGTGAAAACTGACTGATTTTGAGTGGAGTGATGATTTACGGATCCCTTTAACGAATACATCAGACGGGGTTTTATACAGAAGCTATACTATTATATTAGAAGATACAAGTGTCTACAACCTGACATCCATCACTTTTGACTTTGTGACATTATCCTGTGCATATAGCAAGATGGATACCTCTACGTCCCCGACGAATAAAAGGTGAGGAGATGACGATATCGGATCGGAGGGCAGCTAATAATTATTCATGCTTGTCGGTTTCTGGTATGTTAGAGTGGCTAGACTATCCATCGATTATCCAGGAATACCTTGAAGATACTTTCTTGGGTACTCGGGTTACTGCTGCATTGCAGGCGGGGAGATCTTCGAATAGAAATGCGCTTTTTAGCTAAGGAGAAAGATCAATAATTTAGATAAGTGGAAATTCGGAACTTTCACGGGGTGATTGTGTTCCTAGTAGTAATTTTTTGATGTATTAGATACTACTCTACTAGTCTAGTCAGTGAAATCATTTATATTGAATGAGTATGGTACATGCACGTGCAATTTGCTTGACAGCAAACATTATTGGTAACATAATCTGTTAAATGGAAAAAAAGTAGATGTATATCTATTCAGTTACTTGAACCCCAAATGCTCTAAATACCTGATGTTTTTAGTTGGTATTGGAATGTTCTGACTTGAAGCCAAGAATTTGACTGCTATTTTATTATTGATCATTAGCCAATAAGCCAGCTGGTTGGAATATTAAATTGAATGTTACAATGAATATTATAGCCAAATCATGAATGAATGCCAGAATTCGGAATCGACAGTTATTTATTATATTACATATGGGTTAACCTCTTTGAATTAAATTTCAACCTTGCTATTAGCATTTTTTCTTGTTCACGTAAACGTAAATGTAAACTTTTGGTTTCCTTCTCAATTTCTTTATAGTGAATCGTAAATCGTATTTTTATCGTATTATTAACAGTTTTCTGAGTGAGTTTTAAAAACCTTTTATAATAGTCTACGGGCTTATACTGTTTATACTTATATATGTGCTTTGAACTTTTACTAGGATGGTCAAATGTAAAGGTGTTTCCTTGCAGGTCAGATTTTAATTTTTACCCAGAGTTTTAAAAAAAATGTTAAAGAAACAATTTAAAGAGTTTGAAACAATAAATATATTTTTCTTAATTATTATTTCAAAAATATTTTTGAGCTTGCTATTATAACTTAATAATAATAAAGTAGCGAACTGACCGTGAACGTAAAATCATGCTTCTTCAGGAGGAATTCCGGTTCTATTCTCTGCAATAATAATGAGGAACAGAAGCAGGCGAACATATGATAATGAAGTAGAGAAGGGTGTGAAAGTGATATCAAAGAAATCCAATGGAAAAAGTTTCTGGGGTTGCTTAATAGATTTGTATATTTGGATAAGTAATTTTATGTTTGCTTTGTTTACAATTAGTGAACTGACCAAGTTGTCCGAGGAGAGCTTGACTCGACAGCCCGAAGAAGTTTTTGATATCATCTGTAAATTGGGCGAAGGGTCATATGGAAGTGTTTACAAAGCATTACACAAGGAGTCTGGCCAAGTTCTGGCCATTAAGCAGGTTCCAGTGGATACGGACCTGCAAGAAATTATCAAGGAAATCTCCATTATGCAGCAATGCGACAGTCCTTATGTTGTAAAATACTATGGATCTTATTTCAAAAATACGGATTTATGGGTATGTAGTTTTTCTTTTTCAGTAGAATTTTTACCGTTTGTGTTGATTTTTACTATAATTATTTATTTCCAACTTGAAATTAAGGGGTAGAAATAAAATTTTTACAACATTTTCAACTGATCCTATATACAGTTCAAGAAAGTCAGTAATTTATTTGAGAAAATGCTTCTGTTTTCATTGTTTTTATCAAAACATTACTCCTTTTTACGCTTTGTTTATTTAACATTAAAACTGTATATATTTCGCTCTAACTTTACGCATGCAAGCGTGAATAGGAACCAATAAAAGCGTTAAAGTAAACAAACCGAGTACATCGTCTTGGCTCTGGGTTGCTTATTGATGGCGGAATCTACTCTTTAGTTTCTCTCTTATTATTCTCTCTCCCTGTCGCTCTGACTGACGAGAAATGAACAGTATTCGTAATACGAACCGTACGGTTGCCTTTTAACCGATGTTCATGTTGAGCTGACAAAGACGAGCCCAAGAACTCGGCACAAATTTTGTTCCCGTTTTTATGTTGCTGCAGCTATATTATTGCCATTGTTACTTTTTACGGCGCTATCGCTTTTAGAATAATGTTATACCTATATACAATTCTAAGTATATAAGTAGTGTACTTTCTTGTGTGTACACTTCTTGATGTATGCATTTTTGAGAACGTTAAATATTGGGAACCAGCTTCCATTGGAGATTGTCGATGATGCAAATTGTAATATATTAATGACAATTATTTTGTGACAGATTGTAATGGAATTCTGTGGAGCGGGATCCGTTTCTGATATCATGAGGTTGAGGAAGAAGACCCTATCAGAAGATGAAATTGCAACTGTATTAACTGATACACTAAAAGGATTAGAGTACCTGCATGCAAGGAAAAAAATCCATAGGGACATAAAGGCTGGAAACATTTTACTTAATAGTGAAGGGCACGCAAAACTTGCTGATTTTGGTGTTGCTGGTCAATTAACTGTAAGTAACTTAATACTGAAATAAGCATTGGATTGTTATACTTAAAAACACAAGTTACTTTTATACAGAACCCCTGGGTGTTATTATAATAACATCAGCGTGATTATATGCATTTTCTAAGAGCTGACTTTGTTCTTTAGGATACAATGGCGAAGCGTAATACCGTTATTGGAACTCCTTTTTGGATGGCTCCAGAAGTCATTCAAGAAATTGGATATGATTGCGTAGCTGATATTTGGAGCTTAGGGATCACAGCTCTAGAGATGGCTGAAGGAAGACCACCTTATGGAGATATTCATCCCATGCGAGTTATTTTCATGATTCCATCGAAACCTCCACCTTCATTTAGAAATATCGATCAGTGGACACCAGAATTTCTAGATTTTGTTTCTAAATGCTTAGTTAAGGTACCTGAGTATAGAAAATCATTATGTATATTTATTTCAACGTCGAATATGTGCTGCAGAACAAGAAAATGTGTGATTTGTAATTCAGTCATTTGTTATTTTTAATGGTTGTTTTGGGAATTTCGTAGAATCCAGATAATAGAGCAACGGCTGCTGAATTATTAAATTATGATTTTATTAAAAATTCGAAACCCGCATCTATCCTCATGGGAATGATCAATGAAGCACGGGAAATACGTGAGAACTTACAAAATGGTATCTACCCTGCTAAACTATCTGCCCCTTCAGAAAATAATAATTTTCAAGTGAGTTTTTCAACTTTGGTTTTGTTTCTCTTTTTGTGATTTTGTACATGTCATGCTGTATGTATTCGGTTGATGTCCAAGTTTAAATTGCAAAATGTGATGCGCTGTTCTTGGCAAACTGTTCTTTTTTCTGGGGAAAACTGCTTTCAACGATTGGTTGCGGATATTTACTTATATATACATTTCCTATCTGCTTTCATGTAGCGTTTGGTCGTAGAATACTTGTTGTTTTATGTATGTGTATGTATGATTTGAAAAGGAAAATGGTTAATCATTTTAACTGTAATGTACGCATTTTACTGGGACGTCTATCAGAGTAAGAAAAGTCTGCTTTAATTGTCATTGTCTCTTGTTTCAGTATTAACTATGCTAATTAATATATTAAATAGCTTCAACCCAGAATTAAAATGAGCTTTACCTTTATTTAAATTGGAACTTGACGGCGGTTAGGGCGTGGGAGGACTTTTAAATCGTAGTTAATTGCTTTAAATGTAGTTCAGTTAATGTAATGATCAAGACATCAACAGTGTCATGATTCATTAGATGGTGAACACTTTCGTAAATGATGCGATTTAATTATTTTCTTCCTTTTTATGTGATTCCTCTTTTTATAGAATCCGATATTTGGATTTCTCGAAAATCTGGTATCAAAAGTTCAACATTATTTCTGGGTAGAGCATTTTCAAATAAAGCACGTTTCACTAATAATTGCAACTGGCTAGCGTTAGCAATTTCTTGATTCTCTTACTTTTGCTTCATGTGCATGCATCCATTTTATGTTGTTATCGTGAGAGTTTGTACCTAGCCCAATGTATATATTTTAGGATTCAAATGACAAGACTATGAAAGCCGTAGATGAAAGAACGTTGGTCCCCGGAATGTTGGAAGATGGAGACGGAGATAATGATGGTACCATGATATCCCACCAAGTTATGGGCACGCTTGTTCCTGATGTAGATAATAGTGCTGATATCGAGTCAAATCTTGGCACAATGGTTATTAATTCAGATGGAGAGGATGAGGATTCCACGATGAAAAGTACGAATCGTAGCTAATTAATGTTAATTATATTACCTTGAATATAAATTCAGATTAAAACGTTTTCAATCATTTTATTATACCGTATTAAATCACTCATTAAAATTAACAGTAGGTAAGGTGGTATTGAGGATTTGTGACATGATTTTAAATTTGTGGCAGGACATGATACAGCAGAAATCGACCCCGCCAAGAAATCCTACAGACCGCTCTTCTTAGACCATTTTGACAAGAAAGAGTCCTCAAGTAATGTGGGCAACAACGGAAGTACAAATCTGGAGCCTGACATCGCAGATAATGGTAATCCTCCTAGTTCAACTCAAGGTCAAGCCAGTTCCACCTTTTACTCCCGTATGTTGTTATATTATTTTCTGTTTTTGTTCATTTTCCATTGAAGTTCCATTTTATAATAATTTATTTTACAAAACATTGCCCCTGCAATCATTTCGCTTCAACTTCTTTTAGTTGTCGCAGTTTCTTTCAGTAAATTCCTTTGGATCTTTTGAACGTAGACTGACCGTACTAATGATTACTGTGTCCCTTTCGTACTATGTATCTCATTTTCTTATTTCCACTGAGTTCTTTCCTATAATCTCTATACTATATGCTTATTCTCTCGCTGTTCCTTCTCCATGCCAATCTGCTGTGTGCCTCTAACTTATGCTTTCTGTATTTTGGGATATTTGCCTTTGCTCTCGGGTGGACTTTATTTGTGACTAAACGATCAACTTCATGGTACGTCAACAAATGCTAATTTAATGAACTTTATGCTGTTACTATTACTATTATCTTTAGTTCGAAATTTCTGTAGTATTGGTACGCAATTCATTATCTTTGGAACGGGTGTATTTCATTGAGTTATCTTATGTTCAAACGGGAGTACTAATAATGAACACGGTGCTGACTAACTGAGCTTGTTTAGTCGTTTGTAACAGTTTTACTTCTAGATTTCGAATTAACCTAAAATATAAGTACAAAGTATTTACTAATGAATTCGGAAATGTTGGAGTAGTACGTAGTACCTACAATGCTTCATTTACTATAAGTACCGAGTATTTTTTATGATTAGTATAGTTGATAGATTCTACTTTTTAAACGCAATTTTTAATTGCACGGGGGTGTTTTCTCTCTTTCGAATTTCGAAACAGAAAAAGCTTAAACAATCTAGAATTTCTCTTCAATTTACTCGGTGTGGAAGAGTCAAAAGTACTCGAGCTTATCTTGGCAGCACTTTGGGTGGCATTTATCTAAACATACTTGAAAATAGTTTTTTATACTTCATCAAATATCACTATTTAGAATTGTTTTTTACTTCTTTTATATTCCCTATTCTAAAAAATAGTGGCGTTATTAAATTTATTTTTTTGGGCAACTACTTGAAGCGTGACTTACTACTTTACTTACAAACGGGGTATTTTCTTTATACTTCTACCTGGTTTTTTACAGCCTTGGTGTTCCCTTTACTTGTGATATGTTGGATATTTAAATGTTACATCCTAATACTGAAGTACTGCCATGATAGACTCGAGAGGAATCTCATTCCACGATCTTCAGAAGTTATGCCTATTAAGGAAACTAATAAGGCAAATGACAACAACAGATTTCCCTCTTATCCTAGTATTTGTGAAGCGTTGCAAATACTAAAGCGTAAAAGTAAATGTTCACTATCTGTACTTAATCATTTTTCATTATTTTATCTATCAATGGACGCTGTTCACTTGGTAATCGGTATACTTATATTCCTGGATGTGTTGTAGAAAAATTCCCCGCATCTCTACCTGTTTGTAATAATTAACGTCAGGGCTTAAAACTTGCTGTCGTGACAACATTTACTATTTACTACCATTTATTTTTACCTATATTAATTAGTGGATGTTGGTTTTCATATGTATAAAGGGTAGAGCATGGGAATTGACATGTATGTACAAATTACATGTATGTATGTATACTGTTGCTATATGTGCTAAAAATGTAAACAGCAGGTATTAACATCTAGGATTCCTGTGCTTGTGTGTGTATTATTAGATATTCCTCGGAATTCGACTTTGCCTCCTGTCCATTTACCCCCAGCTTTGAATCAACCTCATATTTTGTATAACGACACAAAACAAATGACTGCAGAAGAACAAAAGGAATTTGCTGAAAGACTTCAAAGACAGTTGAGTCAAATCAGTGGAATGTGTGGTGCCTCATCTGCTATTTTGGGTTATCGAGGCGGCCAAGTTTCCAAGAATGGTTCTCAAGACTACCCACAAGTTGAGCTGAGACGACCGGAGGTCAACCTGGAGGCGGCCTTTAATGCTAAATACAATAAAACATTCATCGATAACATGGACTTTGAATTTGTAAGTAAATGATTTATAGTGAAATAGTTCGGACATGTGGGTTTAAAATAGAAATTGTTTGAGTATAATCATTTTTTAACATTGTCATTTCAGTTAAAATTCCTCAGTTACGATGAACTGGAGAGAAAAATGGCGAATTTGGACAGTGAAATGGAAAGGGAAATCGATGAACTCCGGCAAAGATATCAAGCTAAACGGCAACCAATAATGGACGCGATAGATTCTAAGAGGAAGCGTCAGCAAAACTTCTAAAATTGGTCATCTGATCTTTTTGGCTAATTTTGTGGTTTTCAAGACAAGCTATAACTGATATCTGTACCCTGTTGCCAAGTCAAAAGTGACATATAGTTATATTTTAGTATTAAGCTCTTATAGTGGTTGATCAAAGCTCACGACAGAAATGTCCAGAAGAAGCTCATATTACTTTCGTCTCAACTGAAGAAGAAGTGCATTGGTGACTTTATCCCTCATAAGTGTTCAGTTTTAAGTTCGTGCTGCCATCCATTTGGTGATTGGAAGATTTACATAACGAACATAACATCTTTCCGTGAAATCACAATAATAAAAGTGGTTCGAGATACGACTTTTATAAAATGAAGGAGCTAAATTAAATTGCTACGATCATGTGTCATAGAATAATTCCCGCTTTCTTAATTCCAATCACTGAAAGAATGGGTACCATCAATAACTATATTCGGTGCTGATAGTGACTTCGTGTAAGTGGCAACTACATTGAACAACGAAGAGGTTGAAGTCCTTTCCTGGAAATACAAGTCGTTTTTCAGATCCAAATAGATCTATTAATCTTTGTAGATTATTGGTATCTTGTTATAAGTTATTTTAGCAATAATACATACGTGTCCCGTCATCTATATTAGATGATGGTTTTAAAAAATTAAGAAATAAGTATTTATGATAAAGCTGCGACAGTACGAAGAAGGTATATACGTATACTAGTAGGCTATAAAGTTTTCCAGTAAAATTAAAAAAAAACATATGTAGATAAAAGCATGAAACATCTGTTGAAACATGAGACGTAAAAGACTAAGAAATGCCTTGCGAGAATCATGATTACCTTAGGTAGAGATTAAAGATATTCGAACACAGACAGGACAAGTCTAATAAATGTCAACAATTCCAGAGCTGCGTAATTATAAGTGGGATGGACGTTTAGTTTTGGCCATGGCCAAATTCGTCCCTGAACTTGAACGTTTATTTATTTTTGTCATGTCTCTATGCTGCAACAAATTTAAAAATTAATATTGATAGAGTAATGTTTTTGTTGGCAGTCGAAAAATTATGTTTATGTTGAACTTTTCGTGTAAAGCTTTTTATGACAATGTTGCACAAATACAATATTGATTTGAGATCAAATAATAAAGATTTTTATTAAGTTTAAAAGAAAATAGCTCAATCGCGATCAGTGTCATCTTTAAATAGTATGTGCGTTGTATGTACAATTCTCAAATACTACTTTGAAATTCTTCCTTGGAAATATTGAATCATAGAATACAAGCCACCAGAATGTTGTGTATAAAATGTAGCAATAATAATTAGGACATTCAATACTTAATATGACTAACAGCAAGTAATGCCTTTTCTTCTTGATTTATATATTGTGAGACTACGAACATCGTCTGCGTCATGTCAAAGCGATTGCTATTGATGGTACTGAAATAATAAGCATAGCATAATTGTTAAACATTTGACCTGACTTGTAGTTTCGCGTGACCCCTTGACTGAAACTAACCAAGGTGCTTTACGTTGTTTCTATATGGTGTTCTGTATATCTAGCTGTATCTAATTTTCAACCTTCTTTTGTCGTGGGATAATATTATTAATCATGTCTCTAAATTTAATTAGATTATTTTTACTAAAGCTCTCAACATTGAAACTGGAAATGACAAGGACTTCTCTACTATATACACTTAATTCGTACTACCATATACATAACACTTGTACCTAAAAATTTAGGAGATTCTAATATAGACATGAGCAACTCTATTTCTGCTTGCTAATAATATAGTTTTACGTATTTTGGTATAAAAATCTCATTCAGAATCGTATATGTAGTAATTTTAATTAAGCATATAAGGAAGAGTTTAACCAACATTTGATGCATGTAATAACATCCGAACTCTCTTACCACTTTACGTCTTTAAGGTTAAACTACCACTTCCTGTGTATATTTACTGCGCTTATTGATCCTGTGTAAGTTAATTATTTAATAGTTGCCATTAGCGAATACGACCCATTTTATTCTGTATATGATGCGGAAGCTCAATATAGTTGGGCCTTATATACAACTATGTAGTAAATCGCCTAAAGTTAATTTTAGTACTATTTTGTAAAACTATAGGAGCTTCGTACTGCCAATTATATTCATTATTCTGTGTACAATTCTTGCTCTACACGTACTTACTTAGTTTGGAATACCATATTCCTATCCTATGTATATACGTGCATAGTAGGTACAATCTGTATTCATGTAAAAGTTGACGTGTAAACCGATTCCTGTGTCTAGTGCCAACTTATTTAATAATAATGTACTGATAACTTTTTGAGTTTACAAGGGACGATTTAATCACCCAGCCATCAGTTTATATGTTGAGCCCACGCTTATGAATATGCTTAAATCTCAATATTGTTTTACGATTAGCTTTACGTATACGTATACTACGCTTGTACTATTTACTCTATTATAGCGATTGAGGGTTAGTTGTCAATATTTTGAATAACACCTATGTAAGCCAACTTTAATCGTCAAGATTCAATGCGTAACTTCAAAAATTATTGTGTATTTATAGGTAGTGTATGTCATTTACGTGTAAAAAATCAAAATTGAAATTAAGTACATGTGCTATGTAAGTATGTATACCAATGCACATTCTTACATCCGTAAGAAAAGATACGAAGCGTCTGCAATGAGTTTTGTGTTGTGTTTCCATCAAGTGTAAACGCATTTATTTTAATATAATAATTTTAATGTGTAAATATGTTCATTTATTTGGATATCGAGTCCTCTATCAACTCAATATTATAAATACATATGTAAATATTGACTATTGACGCTAATTAGTTTATTCATAAAGCTGGAAGCAGATTCCTGTCATATGTTAAAAATGCGTAATGTTAATATGTACAATAGTAAATTTTGTTTTTATTTCTTAAAGATAACACTGAAAGTAAATATATTGTATACTTATATGTAAATGCCTTGTCGTTTTTTTTAAAATAGCTTAATGAATTCGTGTGAGATACATATACTTGTATTTGTAACAGCTAAATTTCGTTGTTACTACTGTGATCTTGTGCACGAAATGTTTTGTTGTCTCTTTATTAATGTCTAGTCTTGTACATAGATCGCTGGATGTAAACTTGTTGACGCATTATCATTTGTATAGTTAGTAGGTGAATCAAACCTAATTTATACGAATAATTTACTTAAAACCTTTAATTATTTATAATCTTATTCCTGTTTCCTGTTTATGTATATAGAATTTTAAACTAAAGTTAATTTGTTTCTCTACTCTGCGAACGTAGCGTGTAAAGCAGCCGTGTATGAAGCAATTATGTATAAGTCCGTCAATACACGTATACATAGCATATGTATGTAGCTATATTGCTCACCGTGTGGTACGATGCAAAAACTCTTAAAATTAAAAAGAAATGTAAAAATTTCATTGCATCAAACCTAATATCACCACCGTTAATAAAACTGTAGAATGTCACTATATACAAATACAATAACGATGATATTGTACTTCCATTCTTTAATGTCCATTGTAAAGTTTGTAGATCTACTATATTATAGGATGTGAGTTCAAAATAGTGTCTAAACTAAATAATGATGAGTCATTATTGATTATTGCTCCTTGAAAATTTTACATTTTAGCAGTAGCGGGAGTGTATTATTTACAAAAGTTGAATAAAAAGTCACATATTATATAATATGGGAGAATATCATCTTAAACATGATGAAATTAATGCAATTTTGTATTCATAATTCATATACCTACACACACACGTCAGAAATAAATGTTTGCATTTTGTATGGATTGCACTATACTATACTTGCTGGTAGTTAATGGTAAAGCATAAAAGTCACACACAACATTATAGATTATCCCACGTGCAAGCACAATGTCATCATCATCACAATATCACAATCAATACAACTGAACCTACCATTTGATTTCAAGCCTTAACCCTTTCAGCAATAGGTTTGTCCTATGAGCTAATGCAAATGAGTGAAAACGGGTACTTATTAAATTAAACTCACAATTTTTCCATAATCTGCTCCTATTGAACAGTATATGATTTGCATCCTTAAGTATCCGTCAACAACTTGGTTAGTGTGTCATTGTCGACCAAAAACTGTTATACTTAATATTTAAGGTCCTTCTTGTACTAGTAACGTCAGTAGTAAATGCATGTGAGGATAAACGTAATTTAAAAGAACGTGTGTGTTTCCCTTCGTGGGGTAATCCATATTCAAGTTGTAGTCACTAATTTCCCATGGTTCATGAATTTCTATTGTCGTTAATGATGCGTGCATGCTAATAAGCAGATGCAACGACATACAAACTTGTGTATAATATAACTGCTGCATCTAACAGTTTCTACGTCAAGCCAAAAAAGAGTTAAAGGTCAATGAATATCATCCCATAAAATTTGTATTGGTGTATTTATACTATTATACTCTATATATATTTTTATATGTACATGGTAAGAGATGTATAAGGAAATACTTATACGGAATTTGATTCCCGAAAGCACATGTTGTCAATGTAATTAATTGTGTTCACATAAGAATTATGCAGTTCCGAATGTCATGTTTCTTGACACAGCAAATTAATAACTGCAACAAATGCACGCCAAGCCAAACATGTGCTAAAACAGCGATAAATCGGGAATTAATTTCTTCATGTTAGGTTCATATGTACACATGCACATATATGTAAAAACAATGTACTTCCGACCTTGATGATTTTGTCGAGGTGTCGTGTTCCTTCTATTGGGATGGTTCTTTTATTAGTTTGGTTGCATGTTTAAGTTTGGTTTTATGTTTTAGCTTAGTTAGGTTTCTCTCAGTTTGGTTGTATGTATGTATGTAGATACTTGTGATCCCGTATAATTAAATGACGGTAATAGGCAAGAAGTACCTGAATTAGTGATGATGAGCCAAACTAGACTATTTGTGTGGGCAAAACATGCTTATGTACATTTATGAACCCAAAGATTGTCTCCTATGTACAGCTGCCGTCATTACCTAATACTCGACTAGAAGAACGAATTAGTTTCGAAAGATAAAGAACCTTGATTTAAAACAAAGGCAACTCTCATGAAAAATTAATTCCTATCTAAAACGTAACTATATTATTTATCGTAGGGAAGCATCGATCAATGTCTGAGAACCAAATCTGCTGTGAGCAAAGCGGGATTTTCCCATAAAGTTTGACGATATTCCTTTCAATTATTTACACCTGCAATTTGCATAATACACCTGTCTTTACTCTTTATATACAAACATTGCATGTTCTGTACTTTTACTATATATCAACCACCACATGACTATGTACAGGGCTCTCCGTCACAAATTGTCTGTCGTCCAAAAATAACAACAATGGGCATCAATAATGAAGAAATCGTATACGAGAAGGCTATGAATGTGCACCAACCTGTGGTTATTTCCTTTACTCACACGGACACATTAGACTATAATACCGCAGGTGATAAAAAAGGAAAGCTCTCAGTTTGTAGAAGATTCTGTCTGTCACTATCAAATAAGTGTGCAACGTTACATGCAAACAGATATGCACAAAAAATAATTGCACAGACGGAGAATCGGAGGCTGCAAAAAAGATTTTTAGGTGTGTCCTGTCGTCCTGTGTCAACGATTTAAAGGATGTATACTTACTACACACTATAGTTGATTACAAAATAATGCCTTTTATTTAATACTTTACTTCATACTTACTATGTAATAAGAAACATGTGTATGTACTTCATCAATATGAAAAAATGTTGGATCTATCCATAAGAGCCACTCTCGAATCAAATCTGAAGAAGCATTTAACGCTTACTTCATGTCGTAATCTCATATCTCAAAAGATTTGTAAGGATACAATCTCACCGCTACTTTAATTTACTTCCTATTTAACATTAATGCCAAAAAAAGCTTTAACCAAAATTATTCTACAATGCATATATAGTTTCTTTTAGCAGGATGAAGTCTCAAGTATCTTATTATATTTACCAAAGCAATTTACAGGACTCAATGGCTACTTAAGATGTTGTTGAGTAATCTACGCAATAATATAGGTAAAGCAAAGCTAAGATTAAATAATATGTATGTATTTTCAGTTTCTCCTTTAACACGAGGTCAGTTTCCCTTCCACTTATGATTAGTTTACTCACATTATATGCATATAAGAGCCTATCATGTGCCGCGTTTATTGTTGTTGGGGCTATTAAATATATTGCTGTATGTGTATTTAACTATGTCTATAACATACTTCACTATGGTTAACACACTTAACTGTTCTTGCATTGTATACATAAGTGGGATTTAGAACCTTTCTATACTATGAAGCTTTGAATTCAAATTAATCTTTTTGAAATCTTCACAAAAATTACAACATATTCTGTTATGAAGCGCTTCACCGACTTTTGAGAGATGTGCGTGTGAGCTTATATACTAGTTATGAAATATGAAGCAAAAGTTTGATACGAAAATGCTGAATTATTTTCAGCGTAATCAGGTCGTTGATCATATTAAACACATAACAAGCTTACTGATTCACATAACATTATAGTTTAAGGGAACCATCAAGCGCAGATTTCCGAGCGTTTCCACATCATATAATAATGGTTTTGATTTTGCTTATAAATGGCCTCTCTACTCCAAATATTTATTTAGATGATTATTTTATTGCTCTGAACTTGAAACTCTAGAGGATAATTTGTATGTATTTATGTATTACTCAATTTTAGCAATAGACTTAATATAGGCATTCTAATCTGTGATAAGCGTCTACTTCTGGTACCGATAAGGTAAAGGATGCTGCAACGGAAGTCAAGTCTTGTTTGGGTAGCTATGCACTTATATAGTGTTGTTTTGTGTAATGTTGCTACTTTACCTACTTAATGTATACTTACGTCCATATTTAATTTACTTAAATGCAAAAGAAGTACACACATGCAGGGAGACCTGGGACAGGGGGAATAAATAATGCATCTCATCAGAAAAAGTATTTAGGTGCTAAGCTACCAAGGCAGGCTTTCATTTGTGACAATAAGTCTGTTACTTGCTCTCCAGGCGACTCAAAGCTTTTAATAATATAACAGGTGACACTAAAGTCTTTAAATTTAGAGATTGCCATTAATATAACATTGTATGTATACTACCTTGCGAAGTATATTATAAGTTAATAGGTAGCTAACTGCTACAACAGCACAAAGTCTGTATAGTAAATGCTTTTTGCTTCTCCCATTCCCTTTCATCCTTTTACTAAATCCTTTCGTTTATTATATTCTTTTACAACACCATGTGAAGCGGTACAGACGGACACCTCCAAACAAGAAGAACGTTCGTGTGTGTAACGTTAGAACCCTTTTACCTTCTTTTGCGAACGCAAATGTGCTTAGCTCTGTGTACAATTCATTTAGTATTATTACCTGTAGTAAGACATCTCATATGAGTACATGTGTTTAGATATGTGACTTTTAAGAGTATTTTTAAAATTTTATTTCTTTTTCAAATTAAAAAGCTATTAATATAACACAGTGGCTTCATTGTGTGTTTTTCAGCAATACTATTTCTGGAGAGATGGAATAATAATAAATTACTTATTGTATTCACCTCGCTCGACTTCCAGCCGACGAGTGCCTAAAAGTGAAACAAGTGAGAGGTTCCGTTGCTCCACTGACCGTGAGTTCAGTAGTGACAACTGGACAAGTGCAGAAACCGTTCGTTGGTTTCCTGGTTCTAATTTGTTGGTCGTGTGTATAGCGGTGTTGTTTTACAACACTTACAGTACCTTTTAAATATCATTCTCCCCCGTGGAAATGAAGGTTCTAAATATTTCCGTTCAGATTTTTATTCTTATATACTCATCTGGATTCCTTTTAAGCACTTGCAATGGTAAGTTTATGAATTTAAAAATGTTATTCTGATTGTTGCCTTTTAATAACTTGAATTTTCTTAATTACTTTTTCTATTAAATTAAATTAGAATTATATTAAAATTGCTTAGACTTTTAAATCTCTACTTCGGTATGTGGCATTAAAATCACTTTTTTCCAAATTTCCCAGGAATTTTTCAGATTGACTTCAGTCTATTTAATTTCCCGAGATTTAAACTAGAGAATTTATTTGGTTCGGCCTTTACGAGCTCAGAAGAGTCCAGATCCTCCCGCCCGATGTTTATGGGTCTGACGAGGAGAAGTCCGATGTTCCGATCTACGGACTATGACTCGTCACCTAAAGATGGAAGTACGGAGAAATTAGGCAGTAAGAGTATTGAAGTTACAAGTAGCAGATATCATCTGAATAGAATTCAAATGGAAAGTGATATGAAAACCTTGGACAACGAATTATCCGTCGGTATGAAAAGTAAGTTCTACCCCCAACAAACGTCACCTCGGTGGAATTCTTCTTTTGCAGTTCGCCCCATTAATGGATCTCGACTCCCGGATTTGAGTGTGTTGAAACAATTATTTCAATGGAGTGGACAGTCTGCAAGATCTTTTGCTCTTTGTCATGCCTGCAAAGTTGGCATTGGACTTTTCATGCTTCGCGTAAGTTGTTCCATAAGTTACATATACCATTAACATTGTCTTTTATATTGCTTAATGCATTTGCATGCATAAAATACTTATAAATATACTGTGAATAATTACAAAGTTAGGAAATAGTACAGTTTTAACTTAAAACGTGAATAATTGAATTATTACTGAATAACTCAATACATGAAATATCTCTATTGATAACTCTCTATAAGCGATACTTAGCGTGCAAGTTCTACTGATGAAATCAGAGCCCATTTAAATGATTCTTGAATGCCCCTTATATGCACAGTGCATGCTTTAGTTCGTGATCGTGCTCGAATTTCCTTCTTAATAATCCCAAATTCTATTTAAACAATGAAGAAACATGTGCTTCCTGCAATTGCACTTTATTTGCAAGAATTCCTGCACAATTTAGCTCGTCGGCTTCTTAATAACGGACAGTCAGTGATTGCTCAATATGAATTATTATGTTCCGGATGGGATCCTTTGCGTGGCTGTATGTGTGTGAGTGAGCACACCTGTGAATTAAGGAACGGTTGATGAAAAGCTTTCATTTATATACGTGCATAGACATACAAATGCAGGTAAAACACAGAGATAGGAAGCAAAGACATTTTTATGAAGGAAATTGAACTTGATGAATGTGTGTGTGGTTTGAAGGTCAAGATTTGGTAAGAGCTTTTGTACCAATAAATTAAGTTTTTGCCATTTTAGTCCAATATAGTCGTAATGACACTTACGCTCTAATTCATGCTAAAGTAAAGTAATTAATATTAAGTATATATAGCTTTTTAATAATGTATTAACAATATAGAAACAAAAAATTAACCAGAAGTACCAGGAGTCACAAAAAACTGCTTGAGAATAATTAACTGTATGGTTGGTAATACAGTAATGTTCCTTTTGTTGGAGATTGGTACATTCCATTTCACTTAACATGATTGTGCGTTGTAGGTTAGTATTAATTACCTTGCTGACACATTCAAGATAAAAATCATTGTCTTTGTCAGGGCGTATATACTTAATTAATGCACAATTAACATTGTCAACGTTTTCAAGTGAGAACACACAAGATTTCAGAGCTAGGTAAAATCCCATAAAAACCAAACAATAGTGTTTATAGTGCATTAATGCATCAACAAGGTTTCAAAGTAATAAACAAAAAGTCAAGTGTAATGACAGTAATGAGTAACAAAACTGCTATAAAAACTTGTATTCAAGAAATATAAAAATAAAGGATAAATAAATAAAAAATAGAAATAATGCAGCAGAAACATAAATATAAAAAAACATATACGTTATTTGATGAAGGCTAGATCTGGTGCAAAGGCTGAGAACCTGATGCAATTGGTTGTATTTGGCTGTACATTCTTCCGAATCGCACCCGAAGAAATGTGTCAAGGTCTGATTACCCGCTTTGCCCCAGTGCTCCTTTACATCGTCCAGGAAAGAAGTCAGCTGTCAGCGGACGTGTTTTGCGGAATGATACTCCAATCCATTGGATGTTCCGCAAAGGAGTCGGACATTAATTGGGAAGTGGCAAATCTCCATTACCGTGAGGAAGAGGAGAAGGCTAGAACCCTGCAGAAGCGACATTTAGAAAATCAGATACCAGTAATACTTTATGCTTTACTTTTGAGTATTTACTCTACAAAATTCAAGCATGTAATGAACTTTGCAAAAACACTACTGGCCTGTTTCCAATACATACGAAACGATGTTAATATAAGTAGAACTAAAATCGGCCATGCTCTTTTTGTATGCAGGTAAATGGACCAACCATAAAGATCCTCCATCTAACGGATATTCATGTTGATCCGGAGTATAAACCCGGTGCAAATGCTGTTTGCGACAATGAAATGTGCTGCCGTCAGTTCGATTCGAAACCGAATAGTCCGAATCCCGGGGCTGGATACTACGGGGACTATAGGAAATGCGATTTACCATACCATTCCTTTGAAAATGCATTGGCGCATATTGCGGAAACTCATCCAGTAAAACTTCAATTCATTTTAAGGCTATCAAAACAAAGTCTCATTAATTATTGCAATTTGCGAAAGCAATTCTGAAAGCTTATTTGATATAAAATGTTTATCGTATATTTGCTTTAAAATGTCATTCCGAACCCTGCAAGTAACCAAATATTTTTACTTACATTCAAGGATATTCAACTAATCTACATGACAGGTGACCTCGTTCCACATAATGTGTGGAGCACCGATCCGGAGGAGAACGTCAACATTATTACTAATTGCTCCGATACGATTCACAGATACTTTCCAAACGCAATGGTTTTCCCAGTCGTGGGTAACCATGAAACGCATCCTGTGAATTTGTAAGTGTTTTCGTTAAATTAAAATTAATTTAAAACCTTATAATGCTGCTCACCAATAAATCGTTGTTATGAATATTCTATTTGAAGTTAAATTTTTAGACAATTTTACAATACTTATACAGATTCAGTCCTTATGGGGTTCCTCAAAAATTTTCGACAGACTGGGTGTACACTAATGCAGCCAAAGCTTGGGCAAGATGGATTCCCTTGGAATCGATGCACACCTTTTTGCATGCAGGTTTCTACGACCGAGTCATAAATCCAAAATTTCGGGTCATCGTTCTCAATACAAATTTGTGCTACACTTATAACTTGTACGGTTTATTTAATAAACATTTTACTAACTTACTATTTTAACTAATAACACAGCATTTTTGTTAACATTTTGCTAAATATTAGTTTGAGCTTGATAGTACGGTATATTTTATATGTTTCGATAAATTATTTGATTAATGGTTATTAAAGCTGGCAGATGTATGACGACAAAGATCCTTCTGGACAGCTCAAATGGCTGGCAACGGAGTTGCTAAAGTCCGAAAATATCGACCAAAAGGTTCACATTTTAGGACACGTTCCTCCGGGCCAGGAAGACTGTTGGAATGTCTGGAGCAAGAATTTTTACCAAATCATTACCAGGTATTTTTATAGACATAAGGCACTTGTGGACTTGTGGTAAGCAGCATAGTTGTATCACTTAATTTATTAACCCGACTTACTATCCACAAGATTGTAAACTTGTCTTTTATAAACTTTGCAGATTCAGTACAACGGTGACAGCACAATTTTACGGCCACACCCATTACGACGAATTTAAACTATTTTACCACCCAGTTGAAAAAGGTCGTCCTATTAGTTCTCTCTTCATAGGAGCCTCTTTAACCCCTTTTACTCATCTAAATCCAGGCTACAAAATATTCACACTAGATGGGGCTCGTGGAGAAGAATCTACATATCATATTCTGGATCATGAAACATGGATTTATAATTTATCCGAAGCAAACATGAATCCAGAACTTCCTCCAAAATGGTTTCGATTGTACAGAGCCACGGAAGCTTATAGACTTCCAAATACTCTACCCCAATCTTTGAATGTTCTTGTTCATCGTATGTCATCTAATGTCAGTGATTTTGAATTGTATCATAAGTAAGTTCTGCGCATTAATTTCAATTGAACTTCATCTATAAGGATTCATTATAATTTAAATTATTTTGTTGAACGATATCATTTGGATGGTGTTAAAATTTATTGTTAAAAATTATGAAATTTTCAGACATTACTACAAAGGCACAGATGTACCTCAGAACAGCGGATGTGATGCAGTTTGTCGGAAACGAATTCTTTGTAACATCGTCACTCCATATCAAAAACAGCAGACTGAGTGTATGCTTCTGCAGACGGAACTCGATGGAATCATTCTTCCAATGAGAATATTCGAGACAAAACGACCTTTCTCTGACATGAAAAGCTCAGGTGAACAACAGCAAATTCTACCGGATTCCAGAGAGTTTCACTTGCGACATTTAAATAATGGCACTAGTCAATCCAAATCGAGATCGCCTTCAATTTTTGACAGAATATTTGGTCCTAGGTCCTATCTGTTTGGTAGATAACACTATAGAGATTTGTCATTGTCAAGGTGATAACATTATTGATATTGTGAAGTCACTTCCTATATGTATGTACAACTGTTTTGTAAATATGTAACTGTAATTAAGTGTCAGCATGGAAAATTACATGCGAATAAAAATAAATTATGTTTTTCAATGATCTTTCTGTGGTATCCTACATGTTTATCGTTTAACGAAAAATATTTAGCCTGCATTTGTCAATTTAAAATACGTAGCCTTACCATGTTGGATTTCAGGCCTTTTCCAACATTTTGTAATGTGGTTTATGACGAGGAATAAAAAAAGCTACGATGTACAGAATTATCAACAAAAGCAACATGTATAACTGTACAGTATGTATAATACTGTACTGTGTCTGTGCGGTGAGAATGCGGGTAACAGCTCAACATTTAATTAACATTCGACCGCCAAAACGCTGTCAAGTATAATTTTTTGTTTATTCTTTATTGCATAATTTTTGTAAAATAAACTTTACTTATTCCGGACTTCATGGCTTCTTAAATTTTAAACCTACAAGCTCCTCAGCCTTCTCCCAAAGTTCTACTGACAGTTGGTCATCCATCTGGTTCTCCACATCCCAAGTATCGAGAAATCTGTACATTTTTCCTGATTCATTTTCCAGAGATTTCGAAAGAGCACAGTGAAGTGTAGTTAGACAACCCTAGTAATTTCGAAAAAAGACAATTGTAAAGTAAACAATTGTGCCCCTGAACAAAAAAAATTGAATATATGTATATTGTTTTAACGCACTACGGTAAAAACAACCACTTACATCTTTCAAATCAAAAGAGAAAAAAGACATGGAGACTTTTAGCAACTGTCTCATCAGGAAGCTTTGATCATCGACATTATATGGAAAAACTATTTCGGAACACAAAGCATAAACTGTAATGTTGGGCTCGTCACCCAAACGACGAGCAAGTTCTCTGGTGAAAAGTATTAATGCCATTTTGGAGTTGGCATAAGGAGTGTAATTATTACTTCTGGGTGGCTTGTGGTCAAAGTTCAAATTATCTACATCTAGTTCAGAAAGCTGGTGCATAATCGAGGATGTAATAATAATCCTAGAAAGAAATTCTTTTATAAATAATATATTTGCGTTCAGTAAATTATTCAACTGAAGTAGCACATATACATAAGAACACATAAATAATGTAACCTACTTCTGTTAGCCTTTTGCAGCAAATCCAAAAGTAACAAATGTCAGCAAAAAGGTATTTAAGTAATTAATTCCAATTTTTTGTTCAAATCCATCTTTCGTTTTCACAATTTTTCCACGCACCGCATACACAGCATAAACACCTGCGTTATTGATCAACATGTCAACACGATCGAAACGGTCATGTACAGCTTTGGAAAATTGGTGCACAGCTTGCATATTGCCCAGATCCAGTTTCATGATTTCCTTTGACAATTAATTCACAATTTCAGTTGATTAAGCTTCTAATCAAATTGTATCTATAAATAATACTTTTTACTTAAAAAATATTTAATAGATTTGAATTAGTCTTTAATTCTTTATATTTAATTTTAATGCAATATTTTATTATAAGTTTTTTCTTAATTTAATTAAAAATATTAAAGTAAAAACGATATAACTCAACAGTACCAATTTGGCACTAGGAATTGCCTTTAAAATGTCTTGCTTAGTTTCCTCTGCTTTTAACACATCTCGACAAGCCATCACAACTTGAGCACCTCTTTCAGCCAATTCCCACGCTGTTTGCATCCCAATTCCACGGTTACATCCGGTGATGACCACAACGTGGTTGGTAATATCGCGCTCATCTTCAGCAACTTTTGCTTTCCGCTGGAAATGCTGTGGCCGATTCCAAATATAGTTCTTGAGCATGGAAAACATTTTGGTGAAACTGGAATTGATTTTTTTTTAAAATATAATTTTAATTAAGAACCATTTTTTATGGGAGCAATAATTTAAAGAATATATTTACACTAGTTTACACCAAATGCCTTATACAGATACGAGAGTCGAAATTACTTTGTTTTTACTCCACTGTAAACTGTAGCTTACTTCGTGTCTGATCGTTTCATGGGAATAGAACGCCGTGAATAGCTCGACTAGGTTAACAAGCATTCTTGAGTATATATATATATATAAATATGTAAATATGTATATGTAAATTTTATGTGATCATCAATAATTACATATAATTATTCCGTGTAGCTAGGTTTTAGTTTAGGTTAGTAATTTTCCTTGGGAATTTATTACGATTGACAGCATCCTTGTTGTGTATTACTTTCCTGGTAGTTTAATATTTTCCTGGTAGTTTATTTTTTTCCTGATAGTTTATTTTTTTCCTGGTAGTTTATTATTTTCCAGGTTGTTTAGTATTTTCGTGGGAGTTTTTTATTTTCCTGGTTTTGTTATTTTCCAGGTTGTTTACTATTTTCGTGGGAGTTTATTATTTTACGTTGTTTACTATTTTCGTGGGAGTTTATTATTTTCCTCTTAGATTATATTTTATCCGAACGTGCAACTGTAAAATATAAAGTCGATAGCACGTGCTAACTATGCACACGCATAAACAAGTCTTTATTTTATGAGTATCAACATTATTGAAAAGGATCTGATCCTTAGGATCAACTTATTATTTTTTTGAAATTTTAATTAATTCAGAAATAAACAAAAACTGCATTTGTTAATTTTATTTTTAACAATAATTATCATCGTATAAAGAAGAATATTTAAAATTTTAAATAAGGGTGGTAAATTCTTTTTGGACCTAATCTTTAAATGTATGTCGTATAACATACGCCCAAATGTGATGATTAGCTGATGAAAAATCAGAAATTTAGGGATTTCTTTGAATATCCATTAATGCAAAAACGATAAATACGTAGGTCAATAGAATATTGTCTTTGCTTGCTCTATTATTTGACTCTTAATTATGTTGTACAGATAGTACTGGTGTATTGAAAACAATGTAATATTATTTGACAAGCCATCATATATTAATTATTAAATATTACTTCATAAAAATACATTATGGAATGGATCCAGCTAGGAAACATTTCATATAAAAAATGTCGATATGAACTTAATCAACAACCATTCTGTACACTAGTGTACACATATCAACCAAATTACACATTGAATCTTAGTCCGTAAAATCTTAAAATTCTGTAGGTACAGTTTTGGTTTTTGTTCATATATATTTAATTACATACTTTATGAATGCTTACAAATGCATAATTATTTCTTTATGAAGCAACTAGATTAAGTATCGAATTCAGAAAGCAATCTACGATTTTATATTATAATCTTGGAGTGGCCTTGAAGCTATCGTAATTAATGTAATGAACT
>JAQGAK010001960.1:0-24608 GCA_034696945.1 Lipothrix lubbocki
TATTTTGAATTTATTTTGAATTTATTTTGAATTTATTTTGAATTTATTTTGAATTTATTTTGTATTTATTTTGAATTGATTTTACATTGATGAAACCTTAAAAAAATTAAATGACTGCAAACGCTATGCCCAGTACATATATTAACATAGATAAACATACTTGATTATACTTCCTTTAAGCATAATAGCACTTCACTTAAGCTTCATCAGGTCTTTTACATTATCTTTCGAATTCCTATATAACGCATTCATATCTCTAAACACAAGTAAGTAAAAATACCTTGTTGTAATAAGACTTACGATATTACTAAATAGCACTAGTGCAAGAGATAACACGCTTATTACCATTGCCATGCTCCCTTGCCCCCCTTTTATTGTTTCTTTAAGATATACACGCCATTATGACAGACATACATTTAGACATTGAGAAACTCAAGTCCATTATATAGGGCATATAAGTGCGGATGAGTGAACAAGGAATAGCAATGTTTATTCTATTCTATGTTAAGTCCGCGTTTGCCTCGCACAATTTTATAATATTTTGACAATATGTATCAGAATAATCGTTGCTAAATTGACTAATAAATGCGAAGGTAAGTGACCATTAACTTATTTCATGTACCAACTAAAATCCTTTAATGATTTTACTCTTTCACATTTTTGCATCTTTTAGCAACACAGTCAATTTTCATAAGAACATCGAATGCATTCTTGGGAATACAGAATGCAAGTCATGAGAATATAGAATGCAGAATGTACTTCCTGAATACTTTTCAATGTGTATAATCTATATAATAACTACCTATGCATTGTTGGCATAATGAATTAACACGATTACAAAATCTTTGATCCAGTATCTCCATGTGCAAAATACACGCAAATATAATTCTTTTGTGCTTAATTGCTGCTGTAGAGGTTGTAAATATATATGTATGTATATATTTCTTGTGAGCACGTATACAGCATCAGAACCTTATTAAATTCTGTTATGTTATGAAATTCCTTACATTGTTGATACTATAACAATGCTTGGATTTCAGTTTTCCACAATCTCATAACATCGAGAGGATCTGAAATTGCATATGTTATGGCACCTGTAAAAAGATAGGAAGTTTATCAAAGTAAGCATCAAATGAAATTAAAAGCAAGTTGTTATTACGTATCTATCAATCTATACTATATATTACCTGCATACCTTCTAAACTATTTTATACACCCACAGAAGAATAAATGGATATTTCACGGGGCAACTTGAATCACTTAATCTTTACCACGCGAACTGTCGCGAACATGCAACATATTGAGAGTGCATTACAATTTTACAATGCAACGGCGTATGTAGTTCATTTCCTTAAATTATTTTGCAGTATTTAAAGTTTGAGTATTTTCCATATATCGATATACGTATTGATACCATATGTACAAGTACTATGTATGTGCAGATATACATATGTACATATTGATCATCTATACTCTTGTTCCGGCTTTTAAATAGTGACTTCAAATCATGTAACCGGAGATTTTAAGTGGGACGATTAACTCTTCATGTTAAGTGAACACAGTAAAAGCTCTGTAAAGACAGCTGAGGTGATTACGTGTTGCTTTAATTTTGAACTACCACTCGAATAATTATTGTCGCTTATTATTGCATATCATGACATGTTCATGTGTATGTACATATGTGTAGCTCTTAATCCCATACGAAAGCCCTTAACGAATTGCACTTTCTCTCAAAATTGAATCATAATTCTCCTTCTTAAAAGTTTAGTTCCTGTACTAAAGCAATTATGTATGTATAAAAATAAAAATTTCAAATAAATTATATTTTAAAATGGGAATCAAAAAATTGAAATAAGTCAATTACCACAGAAAATAATTGGTATTTTCTTTGTCCCGCCAATAAAAAATTGATAAGATTGATTGGAGAAACCATCAAGATTTCTATGGGATTCCTGCTGTAAATAAATAATTTTTCAATCAGAAATCCTACAAAAATGTTGAATCTATATACCATTTAAACATATGACCAAATTGGGAACTTGTGAACATGAATGTTAAGCTGAACCAGCATTGTTACTTTGTTACT
This sequence comes from Lipothrix lubbocki, assembly GCA_034696945.1. NCBI lineage: Eukaryota > Metazoa > Arthropoda > Collembola > Symphypleona > Sminthuridae > Lipothrix > Lipothrix lubbocki. The sequence goes on from JAQGAK010001960.1 coordinate 2,087, forward strand.
ATAAATTGAAACCAAAGGACTGCTTTAAGCACAATGATGATCAACAATGATGACCATCACAAAATCCCCAATCACACCACACGATCCGTTACGCGTTATTAAGCGTTGATTTTACAATTATTCAGCATTGAATTTTACATTGACGGTATCCACCTTGTCAGAGCCCAATAGCAAAAGAAAAAAATGATTGAACATGGCATGGGACGAGATCATTCGGTCTAGATTTACCCCTTTTTAGTATTAAGATAGTGAAGTATATAGAGAATTTGCAGGAGTGAAACGGAATTTAAAGTCAGTTGTTGTTCATATTATGCGACTTGGCTATACTGCGATGATATTGGTATGCACAAGAAGAAAAATTAGGTCATGTCCTCCATTCCAATAGTTTCCTTTCTTGACAGTCAGACACGTTGGTTTATTCTGCATGTAAGGGGATGAGGCCCGGCTCACATTGTTGTTCGTGCACGTAATATATTTGTAAGTAAGTACACAGCAATGCATTGGGCTCATAATAAAAATATGCAGCAATAAATTCTTCTAAAGTTAAATCTTTCACCCTACGGAGATTTTAATACATTATTTTAGAGCTCTCGAGGGCTAAAACTTTTTGTCAATTCAAGTACACGCAAGAGATAAGAAACGTACCTCATCACACCAGGGAAGGTTTTATTGACTAATTTGCAGTTTTTCCATATACTAAGGAGCTATAAAACTCAGCATTGAGAATAAAAGACATTGGTCGACAGATAGCAAAAACTCGTGTGAATCAATGAAGAACGCTGGCAGCACTATTTAAACAAGGATTTTTGGATTGTCCGTCAGGCACTATGATTAAGACTAATTGAGGCTGTGTATACTAAATTGCAGTTTTTATATTCTCATCATTTATCAATTAGCAATTGTTTATTGTTTCAAATTTTTATTTATTTAATATTTATTCATTTAATGTTTATTTATTTATTATTTATTCATTTAATGTTTATTTATTTATTATTTATTTATTTTATGTTTATTTATTTATTATTTATTTATTTATTGAATATTTATTTATTTAATAATTATTTATTTATTCAATATTTATTTATTTATTATTTGGAAATGTATTTCGTTTATTTATTGAATATTTACAATTTATTTATGTATTTATTTATATATTGAATATTATTACAATTTATTATTTACATTTTAGATTGTATATTTTGAATAACGTTTTAGTGTTTATGTATTATCAGTCAATAATAAAAATGACCATTTTAACATACCACTGCAAAATTTAATATTGAGATTCCTCATTAAATCCCTAATCATAATTTTTTTAGTGGTCAAAAGTTGCATGTGCATTGATTAGAAATTAATCCTTGAATATTTGTGTTTCAAGGGTATACATACATACATATATATTTATTATCAATCACACACATCAGGATTAATGCCATTTGATAATTTATAAAGCAATTATTGTAGAATGTTCTTCCCCAACAGCGAAGAAACAATGTGCATATGAATCGTCAATGTAAACGGATATGCAATCCATAACAAGAAAGGACAATCGTTCAATCAACTTAATTATTCGTAATAATTCACAGCTCATAACTGTAGACAAGTATATGAATTGTAGTACCTATATTAATTATTATTGTTCAATTTACTGTTTAATTTGTATTAACTATATGTTCAAGTTCAGGCAGTTATAAATTCTGGCCTTATGCGCATCTTCCCCAGTAGAAATAAATAATATATGGGTTATGCACAATATAAGATTGGGGTGGAAGTATACTATTGTATAGCATCATATAGGCGAATGCTCACAACACTATATAACATACTGTACAGATTATGGAATAATTATTATCAATCTAAAAGCAATAATAATTTTATGAATTATGATATGATTCTTCAAGTCCCGCAAGTCCTTCATTTTATAGTTACTGTTCATATATGCATAAAGGAGCAATCTTAATCTCATCCCTGCCGAGATATCTTATCTTCGTGCTGTGTCTTGCAATTAATAATCCTTTTATACTAAACTCAATCAGCACAGCTATTATAATACGTGTAATTATGTTTATGACCTAATTTTACCTACACACTTATGTTTTCGTCTGTCAAGATTCTTATCCTGTCTTCTATCATATCCATATATTTATATAGAGCTTGAAATAGTACTAGTTCGCACTTTTTTCGCACTTCGCAATCAAAGATCTTATGAAAGATTTTCTGTTTAATACTAATCCAGATACTAATTTTAAACAAAAACAATTACCCACGCTTCCTGATTTTAATGTAGGGAGATCAGCAGCGATAAAATAAACACCACAATTTGTACATGATTCCATGAATATTACCTAATTTTGTACATAAAGATAAATAATTAAAAACGATTTTAATAGCAAAATCATAAGATTTTTATTAACATTGCAGTAACTCTGTCATGATTAAAATAGTAAAATTGCAATATAGAGTACAACATCTTTGCGATTGATTAGGGTATACACAACATCAATATTAACATGTTTAAAAGTACAACAGTTTGTCAATAAGTCGATACGCGTAAAGTTTACAATGAAGTACAAGTCTTTTTAAATGGCCATACAGTATTATCCACGATATTGTATTTATCGGTAGATTCATAAAAAGCAGTTAACACCTCATATAACATACTGTACATACAAATATAAGTATAAGTACATCTTGTCAATATATTTACAGTAAAAATTAAGAAATTTGTAACGAGCGTTAATTAGGAAGGTTGATGTGGAAGTCATTTGATTAAACTTTGCAATTATTGCAAAAATGTATTGCAATGTACATATTTATATACAATTTGTTGTAATGAACTAAAATACTGTAGATCAAAATTAAAAATTACAACAACATCTACAGAAATAAGGAATAATTATTACACAAATATTATTTTGCTCCCTTCTTTATCACACACCCCTCCTGGAAACCGAAAAACATCCATTCTTGTACTTGAATCACATAAAACTTGAGTCTAAAAATTCAATTCACAATCTAAAATCTAGTTAAATTCAATAATTACATTCTAAAATCAAGCTCAACGATTGATTCTCAATGTAACATTGAAACTATATACAAATAGATTTTCAATGTAAAACCGAACTAAAAATTGATTCTCAATTATTAAAAATCTAATAAAAATCAATTCAAACTCCTACATAACAAACTACATAAATTCAATATTCAATACACAGCAAATTAAATTCTATTATATTATATATTTTGATAATTTACAAATATTGACATGAATAACACATTTACGATCCCTCAATAAAAAGCCCATGGATGGATGGTGGAATTCTAACGGGGAAAGAGGCTTTGCCGACGACTTCCATAGAATCCGCGTCCAGGAAGTACAAGGAGTCGGGATAATCATCCCGAGTGTCTGTCATTGGGACCATCAGGATGCCATCGTCTTCCTCAGTGGATCCAGGGTTAGGAATGAATACCGGCTCGCCGAAGACTTGAGCCTCCCGTCTACAAATCTTGGTTTCCTTAGTCTCTACATCAACTTTGCATATACAATTGCGGAATTCCGTCTCAGAGGTGAGTCCACTGGCGTAGTAATATCTATTCTTTTTCCCCTTGCAAGTTTCATTAATACTGGGTAATTCCAAGCCTTTCTCAGTTATGAGTTCATGTTTTAGTACGACAATCTTTCCTTGTTTGCTGGCTGACGCATTTGTATTTTCCAGAGTTACTAGTTCTTCCCCTTCCACATCCACATTATTTAGAGGGATCACATATTTGACTCCGTAGGCCCTAATGGTATCGTCTTCCTTCTGTGATCCTCGTAGCCGGTCTAAATATTGACTGAACAACACTTCAGGGGTGTCAAAAATACTGAGTTGAAGGACGATCTGGCCGTTTTCTTCGTAGCAATTGATGTAATGAAGGAAGAAAAATGGGACGTCAGACATGTATTCGGTCTTGATAACCTTTCCAGTTGCTTTTTCAATGACATAAAATCGATTCCCTAGTTCTGGCTTCCATTCCAACCAATCAGAGAAACACTGATTCTGTCCCTTGGACAAGCCGAAGCTTAAAAGTTTTGTAGCATTCAATACAAAGGGTTGCTCGATAAAGATGAAGTAATTTTGGGTCATGCCGAAGCTGTGGTTATAGCTGAACATGGTGTTCCAGCGGGACGGAATTGAAGCGATGAGCTTGGACTTTTTCAAGGCATCTTTAGCATTCTTTTGCGAAGGGATTCGGACGATGTGATACTTCAGCCCGGTGAGGACGGAAGTTCCGATGTTATAGGTTGTCCCATCTGTGTCGGTAATAGGATGAGCACTGCAGACGTTCAAACCGAATGTTTTATAGGTGTCGTGTTTTTCGTTCGATAGAAGCTTCTCCGGAGAGAGATTCCTAAAGAAGCAAGTTTCCCCGGTGATGAAGACTTCTTTCCCGATCTTGAACATGTTGATATTAGCATTATCGGAGAATTCTGGAATCTACACAACAATTTCTCATTTTAGTTCAATCAAATTAATACATATAGGATTTTTTTACAGGTGTTTATTTTAATTTATTTTATATTAATTTTCTTCTTATTTTGTAATTATATACTTTATATTTATTTTTGTATTAATATTATATTCTTTGTAATTAATATGTATTTATTTTGTATTTATATTAGTATTAATTATATATTTTTTGTATTTAATGTGTAACTATTTTAATGATTTCATTTTAACGGTTTCGTGGAAGTTATGCTAATTTATGTAACTATTTTATTTTAGGTAAAAGAAAAAGAAGTTTTTTTGTATTAATAAAGGTTGCAATAGTTACAAATTAAATGGAACCATGAATATTCATTTTTATTGTGTCCTTTTGATATGTACGATTTAAATAGAAAATAGATTACATCGCAGTATATTTTTTGTTTTTGTATAGTAAAAGCATTGAAAAAAATTACAATCCAGATTTAACCTATGGTTAGCAGTTAACTCACGTTAAGGGTACTACAGGTACATTTGTGGACATTGCAAATTTGAATGCTAGAATGATATTTGCAAACAAATTGAATTAAATTATGTACTAAAGGAAGAATAAAATGCAAGGCCATATTTGCATTGCAAAATTTCACTGCCACTTCCTACGAGTCATAAAACTGTGTATATAGCTATACAAAGTACATATACAATTCTCACGAGCAGACAATTACTACTGACGAAAGTGATGACGGAAAAAGTGTAGCTTAGTATTTGTGTACTATTTATTCTCGTGCTCTAAATAGATCCATTCATCAAACTCTGTATATGATTCATACTATTTAAAATTCAAAATGTTTCCATTGAGTTGAAAAGTTAGACTCCAGATAAGAAAATACATACTTCTAAACTATAGTGTATAAAACATTTGAGATACCTATACAAATTATCTTTACAGGTTGTTTCAAAATTATTAAAATCACTGCTAAAATTGTCATTTTACTCAAAGTGTTGCAATTAAAATTTTATTATACAGTAACTGTTATTATTGTTTTTTAAAATCTAATATATATTTTAAATTGCGTATTTAAATCAATTACTGTAGTATTTGTAAGATTACTAATTACTAAATACATTGATTTCTACTTATTTTGTATTTATATGCCAAATTTTGTACTAATCTTGATTAAAGGTTATTTAATACGTAATTTGTATTTATTTTGTGATTTCGTATTTATTTAATACCTAATTTGTATTTATTTTGAATTTATTTTGTATTTGTTTTTTGCCTAATTTGTAATTATTTCGGGCTTAATATGTATTTATTTTACATTTTTTTCTAATTTATTTTGTTGTTTATTCTGCATATGTGTGTTTATTTATACGTATTTTGTATTTATTTTAATGCCACGTCTCATCTTACCCGGAAATATTTTTTTTAATTCTTCTTATTAAAACCATTATTAAAATTAACTTTTAACTTTCAAAATAATTACTGCAATTTATCAACACAAATATCATTTATAAAATGGTAATAATGGATATTAACAAAGCTAACTTACAATGCTCGAAACAATCCTGGACAGAAAGCTGCGACCAGGCTCGGCATGAGCTTTTGTTCCAAACTCACAGACGACCGGTTTGTTGGCCACGCACGCTCGAGTATAAGCATCGGATTCCAGGAATTTCGTCGTCAAATGAATCTTACTCTCGCGAATGTCAAACCGAGAAACAATGGCATAACCATCGAACCAGTGATTGAGAGTGAAATTCTCAAAGTCAAACTTGCCTGGACCGACCCTTAAGTAAGTGCCTGTTATCCACGCAGGGATTTCTCCTTCCACAACTGCAGTCACCGCCTTTTCTAGCTCTTCTGCACTCTGCCACATTTTTAATCTCTTCTCTGGCATTTTCCAGTGACTGAGCACAAAACTGTGCCTGAATTCGTATTTAATCGAGTAAAAAAAAATTATGCGTGAATCAAGAATTCAAACCGCCAATTTTCCTTGTGTCTTCTGGGTCAAGCGTAGCTGTAGAGTCTTTTACACTTTTCCTTGAGGTTTCGGCTGAAAATAGACAAAAAAAGGAAAACCAAATTGAGATTGTCACTAATAAGACTTGCCACACCAGGTCAAATGAACGTCTACTTTTTGTACAAGCAACTTCCGCGTGTCAAGAATCAAGATTATATCATGGATGTTGTTGATAAAAATGTTGTTTGAGAATGAAGTTTCTTTTTGCCCCGTTGAGTTATTTTAAAAGATACAAGCCCAAAACCTAAAGCCTTTTTCAGCAGAAAACGAAAGTTCTACTGTTCCTCTTGCCAATAAATTTTCAGCTTAAAAATGACATTCTCAGCCGTCTAATTTAGTCCTGTGATGTCAGACAGTCCTGCTTGTATTTAATTATGGTGCTCTAGCTCTCTCTTAGTCTTATTTAGTAAATTCTTCGTAGTATTTGTACTTTGACAAATTATTTCATACATTAAAATATTTTTATAAAATTTGTTTTTATATTTATTTTGTATTTATTTAAATTATAGCTTTTCTATTCGAAAACAGTTGAAAATAAGGAAACATCGGAATAAATTCAAAGAAAAATTACTATATTAATTAAAATAAAATCAGTGTTACCTGTTAGGAAATCCCAAGTCAATAAATCCAGCAGCAGATTTTCGAAATTCTACCAAAAATATAAATTGTAACAGAGAAATGAAATTCCGTCAAAATTGTAAATTCTAATCAAGAACTTCAAAATAACTCCACGTAAATTCAAAAATCTAGTAGTACAAATTTTCGAAATCTCCCGAATAGTATAAAATCCAGCAGTAGATCTTCAAACTCTCAAAGGCCTGTAGCTCTAACGTTTACGAAAAAGATAAAATGCACTTTGGAATTCGAACAGAATAGAAGCTCTAAATGACGCAATGATGGATAATCTACACACTTGAATAATGGATGAAGACGCACCCGAAAATCTCAGCTTCGTGTCCTCTTTCGGTCAGACTGACACAAAATTCGAGACTGACTGCTGGATTTTACGTTCACGTCGTCTTTATTACGCGACAAATCAGGTAAGTATATACGAAAAGGCCCATTCACTGAAAGCAGCCCCAAAGAGTTAATAGATGGAAAACCACCTAACAATGCAACAACAACAACGTTGAGAGTTGTATGTACATCATATAGATAACACCAGCAAAAGCGAGAGACGAAAATATTGAAGGACTTTGGTGACTGTTGTTGTGTTGGCAACATATCTATTGTATACTTATATAGAGACTCAGTCAATGTGAAGTTCAACATGCTACAATCACCATTCAACCTTATAGAGATACTTAAAGATACATAAAAGTCTTATGCATATCTACGAAACAAAGCTTCCAAGCTCAAATCCGTACAGTCATACTTCATTAAGTATAGGATAATAGGCAGTATTATTGTTAAGTGCAATAGTAAAGGGGTGAGGCGATCGTCATCTTCGAGACATTTGAGATACACACACTCCCTCATATGAACATACTTTTTGAAAAGGTATCATAGGTAGATATATTTTATATACATGTCTACTATAGGTATATCTACACATATCCCAATCGGATACTACGATACTCCATACTGATCAGCGTTTCTGCATCTGTTAATATTTATTAGCGTTATCGTATCTTCATACCTATCCTCTGGCTGTAATATGTATATTTTAGTGTTCATTTGTATTTATAGTGTACCTTTTCAATACATGAAGAAAGGGTACTGAAACGACTGAAAGCATTATATGAGCAAACATCACACCCCTCAAATAGCTAATTACTAATAAATGTGCGTACTATGTACTTGAGGACTTCTTGGTGATAGGTACGAAGAACAGTGAAGAATAAATCTTAAGCTGCATAATTACATATACTCACGTGAGTGCGGCTTCAACGCGTTAAACATTTAAGACATGCAGAAGGTTAGAGTACAAATTCTTTCGGGTAGGATCGTATAACAATAAGATCCTGCCTGAGATACTGTATAAGATAATTGTACATTTAATTTATTGTCTCGTTGACGAGCCAATTATAATTAGTTGCTAAAAATGCAACAATGACTGAAAAAAATTGTTAAAACTTGGAATACAAAGCAAATACATGGCTCGTTCATTAAGCATTGCAATGACACATGCGATAGAACCTGGAATATTTTCCCTTTCTACAACATGCAAGACGTCAAGCAAGCAGTTTTCCAAGCAAGCAACAGCGGGATTTTGCTCAACGTTTAAATGCTCCTTACTCATGACAATGTAAACACAAAGGCCATGCTTTTAAACGACATAGTCAGAGCATTCGAATATCTGTGAACTATCTTGTAACCGCAGTCATTCTTGTGTTTTAGTAAATGTGTGGAGATTTATAGTTGCCTTATCAACGATGACACATAACATTACAGATCTTTTAGATGTATGTATCACCATGTATTTGACTTCCAATGTAAACATTAATTCGTTGACATACAACAACAATGTTGTTATATGTAGGTGTAAATATTCTATAAGTACATAGAGATACAATACATATCATTGAATTGCACATACATTGCATTACATGCATGAAAATGTTTGTCACTAATTTTGTCTAGATTTACTTATAGCTGTGCTATTAATGTGAAAGTTGCTTTTAAATCTCAAGTACTCTCACCAGCATTCGCTACACGCGTTGATACAACGCTCATCCATGAAACACATGTCTTGTTGTTGATGTCTGTCATCAGCTTTTGCCCCAAAATGTGATCAACAACAACACACAAACAACGTTATATGTATTATATCTTATTTTTCAGCGTTTCTTATATACTGTATTCTATTATAATGGTGAGTTGTGCATAGAATCCTTGGTTGTATATATCATATCTTACAATTAGTAGGCAGTATTATTAAGCAGTACTGAGAGGAAATTTACAATTTGAAGAAATCACAGACTTTGTGAGATGCCAATTTTAGTTAATTTGGAGCTGCCTTAGATTGCGAATGTTTTTAAAATCGAAAAGTAAGAGTAGAGTTTAACTATCAGTACAAATGTTCCGACAGCTGAGCACCCGGATCCTCAAAACTGACGATAAGAATAAAAGCAGTAGTAATTTCACATCTTCATTACAGATCATTAAAAAGTTTTACTTTAAAATTAGCAGTGTTACATAATAAATTTTCTGCCTAATGATACATATTTCAATATCTTGATTTCAAATAAATTGTTTGTTAACTCAATCCTGTATATCTTCTCCTTGTGTATTGCTTAACATTATTGCTATTGACATTGCATACCCAGGATCAGGATATTATCAGCATTGACTAATGTATATATAGACTAATTGACTTGATTTTCCTGCTGTTTGCAAACAAAATCGAATCTTAAATTGTACGAAATACTACATCATAACCATAACATCCCAAATAGTCTCGGCATTTAGTCGTTGAAGTTGAAGAGGCAAATATAGCAATCTGCAGGTAGACAATAATAACTACGGTTAAAAGATATTTTACAAGCAGTTCAAAGCAAACTGACTATGTATGTCGTTTTAAAGTATAGTCCTTGTTTACACTGTAAGTATAACCCATACTGCAACCAAAATTCCGTGCTGCTGCTGGAAAACTGCTGAGTGATCGATTTAGTAAAAGAGGAAATATTCCAGTTTCTACCGCATATGTGTTTGTGAAATGTTAAATATACAAGATAGTAACTTCTGCATTTCAAACTTAAAAATAATATTCGGAAATTGTAGTCGTTCTTGCGTTTTAGCAACTGTGGAGATAGTTAATTTAAATTTATCTCATTGCTAGGACATGTTTTAATCCGGTAATAATTAGTTCCTAAATTGTCAACGCTTTCGTTTTTAATGTAACAGCCACATGACGTAAGCAGAAGTAGCGGTCCCAGATATGTACAGTTAATATGCTTTCCTCATTTCTTGTCCTGTAATTTTTGTTTTTAAGAATGTACAGGTACAGTGTACAGAATTTAACTTACTATATAGTATATTACTTGTTTATTGTACAAAGTAACAGATCTACTAAAAAATCTAGTTGTCTCTTATTTCTTGTCTCAGTCTGCATAGCTTTAGCTCACCACTAAAAATCTAATCTCTAAGTATCTAAGTAAAAATCTAAGTATCACCACTCTTCTTGTTTTTCAGTTTTTCAATTTTTGCTGTTTCTTAGCTTGCCCCGTACTCAACGACGTTTAAACGAGGATTATTACGCATTCTAAAACGTTTGCCCTTATAGTTGTGCTTGTGCATGTAAATAAAATAAAAATGTAAATAAAAATAATGCTTCACATATATACATATATTAATTCATCAAACTAGTAAACAAATCCGTCCTGCTACATATTCCACTGCACTTGAGTCTCTATGCTTGTTTATGCAGTTTGAATATCAAATAGCAGCTATTACATTACATGCATTGTAGGACAGGTCATTACGCAATAACTACGATCAAGGTGAATGTTCTACTATCTAAACAAAATCTCTGCATCTAAAAAGGTTTTGTTGTGTACATTCACTTGCCTACCTATTTGTAATTATTATCTACTGTTACTGTTAAAACTAGTTTTGATAGCGAATTTTTTAAACTAATATATTTTTTTTGCATTTTGTTTTGCAAAATTTGAATCCCTTCTACATGCTAACATTGATCCTAAATGGTTTGACTGGATTATCTTACTACGATGTTTACCATTCCGATCACAACTTGCTTATACTGTTTTTATTCTGCATCTAATAATTAATTCTGACCATGAGAATGTCGATCTATGATCAGCAGGCTCAGCTGTTTGTAAACACAAATGCTTCTTCATCCCATTGCAGTTCAATTCAAGTTACCTATATGAGTTCGACAAGTGCAGAAAGAACATATGAGTTTCAATATTATGTAACGGAATTTTAATATCCTGAATCATTAAGAATCATATAGAATATAAAATGTTTTTGCAAATACTCCTTTAAATTCCAAAGGGACTTCAAATTTCGCACTATGTATAAAAGGTATATTTTCCAAATTTTGGCACCATTGGAAACACTAGGATAGTGAAGAATAGAATAGTGAAAAAAGTCTAAAAAAGTAATGAAAGCAAAAACAAAAACCAGCTGACCAAAACCAAAAAATGGAATACACTCTGACGTCTGACAATATTTTTTTCCCCAGCGGTCATCGCTCGCAGAATTTTATTTCATTTTTTAGCATTCGTTCCATTCAAGTTTCACATTTGCGGTAGGACCAGTAGGATGAGTAAACAAGAGGGAGGAATTTTTAAAGCAGGGATTGGATTTTTTGTTATTATATAAGTCTTCACGAATGTGGAAAAGCTCTGATGCTTATTTCTTATAAGTACATGTCGAGTTAAGACATGTTTTAATATTATAAATGACAAAGTCTTAACACTGCATGGTACTTCCTGATCATTAAATTGGTTTTTTATATTAACAAAATTCGACCAGTTTCATTGCAATTGCACAGACGGTCAAGAAACTATTGTTTTTTGGAGTTTCCAATTTTTTTTGTAGTTTTACTAGTTTTAGCCATGTTTTCATTGTATGAGTCATTGATTGAGCTTACTTAAATATTTGGTGAGCATATATGCAAAGGATTCATAATCTGTTTGGATATGTGCGCAGTGTGAAAAAATTGCAATGATATGTAATTTATAACAATTGAGTGTTGCAACTTGCAGTGTCCTTTTACCATTATAGAAGAATAAATCAGAATTTCGTTAAATCATGCAGAACATGCGTAACCCAGTAAATTAAGAATTCGTCATTATAAATTCTTGATAAAAGATCGTGCGCAGATTTTAAACTGAGCATGCAAAATGTGCTTTATACTAATGCGCTACTTGCATCAATGCAATGCACAAGTCTTGTATGCAAACACAAAGAGATAATCTTAGTACACAGCATAATATATCACGCTGATTGCGACGCGAGTAATTATTTATACTTGCATTCATTGTATATAATAATAATTATAAAATTCAAAGGAAATTTAAAGAACAAAATTCTTTTCATATGATTGCGTGTATATATATATTATGCAATGCATTGTAAATATATTTAAATAATAAGTCTTTTCGGTGGGGAATTATGAAGGAAGTTTTTGAATTATGAACAATATAATCTTGATTTAGTAGATCTTGCGTAACCTATATACATATAACGCCTTCATATTTCGATAAGCACGTTAACTGTATTTTCGTCCTTTAGATTTTCATACCTTTACAAATTATTTCTCATACAAAATAATTCATGAAAAGATTTTAATTTATCAACTATCTACGTTTTCTGGTTTTCAATATAGTGACTCATTGAATTATCGCAATAATAATCAAAAACCACCAGAAACAGCCAAACTTACCAACATAAAGAATTTCCCAAGGTACTTAAAATAGATTTTGCACTTTTTGCACGCACATGATGAATCCATTTATAAAAATATCACATCATTTAACATGTTTCCCTAAACTGCGAAATAACCTCCGATGCCAGATATCCTGGATTGGAACATCAGATTGTAATGTGTTCATCCCTTCATCGCTTATTTACATGGATTTGTGTATGCGTATATTAACAAAAAATTGATGATTTACAAAAATCTTGAAACAACAAAATTGCCCAACATAGCCTACCGACTATAACTAAAGTGAGTCTCCAAGGTCATGTAAGCGTTCTTTACGATTAGCTCTCTATTAAATTAACATGCGAAACAGGTTTTTCGAGATAAAAAAAAGATGAAGAAATGTTTATATACATTTAGTTGCATTCAAGTCTTCATGCATGATTGAAATTCACCAAAACAATGCTTTTATTAGGGTAGGGTCTACAATAATAAATGTGTGTGTTCTGATATGGTTTTAGCAAAAAACATGTACGTAGTTTCCATATTGTTTATTGCTTTTATTTGTTATTTTCTTCAATTATTTATTTATTATTATTATTTATTAATAATTTGCTTCAATTATTTATTTATTATTATTATTTATTAATAATTTGCTTCAATTATTTATTTATTATTATTATTTATTTATTATTTTCTTCAATTATTTATTTATTTATTATTATTTACTTATTATTAGTAATTACATGTAATTAATGGGAACTTGTGTAATAGGAAAATGTCAACACACAATTTTATAAAATTAGTTGCATCAATTTTATAGTTCCAATACTGAAGTGAAGATCAATAATTATTTCTGATGGAATTACTAATTTGTTTGTGTAGGCGTCTGTTCACACTTCCTTATGCACATTTAACATATGGGTACATATGATATAGTATTGCATGTAAAGGTTTAAGGTACACACATACATAAACGTCCACTGCATTATAATCGCAAGTGACCATGCGAAGGCATCTTCACATTAACTTTCGCTTTCACGCTTATTGTCGGCTAAAAATAAATAAAGGGTAGTATAGTAGTATATACTACCTAGTACCTACCACAATGTAAAATCAACTAACTCTGGCAGTGTCATCAGTAATAAGGGAAATAAATAGGGAATAAATACAGTCGACAGAATAATGATTTCCTTATAAACGGTGGAAAGTGAAACAGGTTATTTTTATATTTTTGAGTACATGTCCGATGCTCATAGTTTTGTCAGACACTTTTAATGAAGGTCTTGGCCAATTTGTTTACTTCGTGAAAAATCAAGGACCTTGTAAAATAATTGCACTTTGTACATAAGTTCCTTATTATAATGGCTTATATATTTATATCTATATATAGCACCAACCATAAGCCTTGTTTATGTTTACAAAATTTAAGTATAAATAATAGGTACCGCCGAATCAAATGTACCTTATTATTTACAATGGAAACTGTATCACAGGTTGTTTGTCTATATTTGGTTACACCGGAAATTTACCCCAGGGATCTTCCTGGGTTTTCTCAGTTTTCTCAATAAAGGAAAAGACCAACCAAGGAAATATTGTTTACTTGTTGTCATTCCCTTTTGATTTTGTTGTTGTTGACGGAGGCGGAGCAGGAAAGTGTAATTTTTAATTTTGGGAATATGTGTATAGGCGATTGTGTACAAGTGTTGTTTGCTGTTTATATGTGCATTATGACCATATTTGGTTCAATTTGGCTGAATTGAATTTCATAAACTACTTATATTGTTTAAATTTATATGAATAAATACAGCTGAATAAGTAAATTATTTTGAATTTCCTAAAAATAAAAATACCTATTGCCATTAGTAATAATAAATTGTTTTCACTACAAATTACCTAAATTAACTTGGGAAAAGTTGACAGTTTATTAATGATCACATGTGAGGTATCAGAAAATAGAATACAAAAGAACTGATACATAATAATAATACTATACATTATATGGTGGACGATCATAGGAAGATGATTATTTACAAAAGTAAAGCATTTAATATTCAAGTATATTTACATTGCAACAACAATAAAAACAATATAGGAATAACATGGGTACAAGATAATAGGATTATGCATAACAGATATTTATGTACACGTACACTTTTATAATATTACGTACGTTAGTAAATTTTGGCTACGTTACTACATTCAAGAGCTTTTGGGGTCATCGAGCACATTCACAGTGTTAACTATTCAAGCTTATTGCCTGATGATTCCAAGAATTCTTCCATGTAGCAACGCAACCTTTTAACAATATGAATTTTGCATTTTATTTTATTACTGAATAAATTTAAAAATTTTCATTATATATTTTTATTAGTTTTCTTCATTACTTTTATGTTTTTTCTTAATTAATATTATTAGTTTTGTTGACTTATTTTTGTTCCTTTTATATTTTTTTCCTGTTTTTGTATTGTATTACTTACTTCTATATATTTTGTTTTTCATATTACCAAATCCTACAAATTTTATTAGCTTTTGGGCAACTCCAAGTGTTGGAGAAATCATTTGAGTTCTGCAGGACTCCCTCCACTCGGAACTCGTTGGGACTGTGAGGACCAGTCATAATCTGCGAGTAGAGACTTTCTTTGGTGTAAGTGCCGCACCAGGCTTGGGCAAATGCTATGAAGAACAACTGATCTGGGGAGTATTTTAATCCTGGCAATCGACTCTCCTCACCGTTTCGGGTCTTGTAATATTGATAAGCACGGTAAGCTTGCTGCATCCCGCCGTTGTCAGCAATGTTCTCGCCCTGAGTGTTGATGCCATTAAGCTAAAAAATTTAATCAAATAAAAAACCTTTGTGTGTATAGATGATAAATTAGGAACCAATAAATAAGTGCAAAATAATTTCAAAAAAATAATAATCAATAATATTTTGCAAAATAATAAATACAAAATAATTTACCAATAAATCTACTAATAAGTAATAATTAATTTACGAAACCTACCGTTATATTTGCCTGCAAAGCAAAGTAATTTCCGTATTGATCAATAAAGCACTGGGCTTTACTCGTGAAATGCTCTAACGTCCACTTGTCCCACCAGTTGTACAATCTTCCGTCGGCATCTGTTTGGCGTCCTTAAAATAAATAAGATTCTAAATGTATTATGATGCATCTTTGCAATAGGACCATTTTGTAAAAATAAATTTAACGTAAACATTATATACAATTAAAAACATATTGCACTCCATTAAGTAATACTACCTTCGTCATCAAATCCGTGAGTAATTTCATGTCCCATGACCCAACCGATGGCACCGTAATTAAGAGCCCTGGATGATGAAATGAAAACAGTGCAATTTATCTGTATCTTCATAATGAAATGTGTATGCTAAGAAAAGGTGAAGTAAAGCAGCATAATCAAATTATTAATTTCTTGTAGTCCTTAAGACTTACTCTATAGGGTAGCCATAAAAAGGGATCTGGAGAATTCCAGCTGGGAAGTCTAAAATATAAATTCCAATATTTTATTAAATTACCGGTTTTGAGGAAATATCGTATTCATGTTTGCATGCATTTACTGCAGTAGAAAATATTAAACTGATAGATAAATAAATAATGAAGCGATTTAGAGCCATCTTACATATTGAGTTGTAATTAGAGAAGTAATATGCATTCACCACTGCTGCATGGCTTCTCCATCTGCAACAGTATTTTTTTTAATTGAAACATAAATATATGGGTTTGAAATGAAATCATTGAAGAACCTAATGTACTTATAAATATCTACATTAAAGGAATGAGAATAATGTTTACTAATAATAAATAAATTACCGGGCAGCATCCCGCGGCTTCGTTATTTCTTTCAGTAACCTCGTGCTTGTCCAGCTAATGACTTGCAGGTAATTTCGTAGATGTGATGGCGCTCCTGGCATCTTTAACTATAAAATAATTTATGTCAAATTAATATATAATAAATGCAGGAATAAATACAAAATAAATGAATAATACTTTTGTTATACTAACAGTTGAGTTTTACAGTCATAAAACAATAAATTTAAGCTGAAATATTTATTTTTTGCGTGTATTTAAATTAAACTAACCAGCAGAGCGTAACGAATGAACATTAAACTAACCAATTTAATTCTTTATTTTACCTCTTTATAATATTCCAACAGTACGGAAACATTATTCTTCAAAAAATCTGGATAAGCAATAAAGGGCCGGATCTTCCTTGCCTTTTCTTCAGCAATAACCCGGGTTTCATCGGCGATCCAATCGAGTTCGTTGAGGATTTCGTAGAAAGCATTTCTTACGTCTTCGACCATTTGCTCTACCTGTTTTTGAAAGTACTACTTATTTATTTTGATACAACGATAATTCAAATCAATTAATGTCTTTATTAACGTGTTTGAGCTAGGTCAGTACAAAAATACTGGTCTTCTCCTAGTGAAACTCTAATCAGTTTTAGAAATTTATAATTTAGTTAATTATATTTACATTGCTAAATTGATAATTATTTTCCATCGGATTTCAATAATAGTTCTTATTATTTATTAGTTTAAACATTTTGTATAGTTTAAATAATGATTTTAAAGCTTACCCGTTCTTTGGATTCATCATCAAAGTTCTCCCTCACATAGTGATACGATACTGCCATACCGAGCTTATCTTTAATCCAATCTGAGCATTGTTTCCACCTTAAAAAACATTTGATTATTATATACAGTGTTTAATTATTTTAATTATTTATTTATACAGGGGTTAATACATTTAATAGGTACATGTATAACAATGATATTTAACTTTAAGTTGCATCTAATTTTAAGGCGGAATGTTGAATTACCGAGGCTCCGGATATTTCAGTCCCTTAGTTTTCTGAATATACTGGAAATACGTTTGACGGAGACTTGGACTTGCCTCTTGAGCGTATTCGAATATCAAGCACCATTTCAAGAATTTTTCTGTTTTGAAATAATTACGAATCCATAATTATTTTTATAATTTAATGTTGAAGATATGAAAATATTATACAAATTATTTTTTTGTAATGTTCTTTTTGATATTATTTATCTCGCTTACTAATTAATTCAGGGTCAGTGGCTTCCATGATTCTTCCCAAGTTCTCGAAGTAATTCAAATCCCGCACTATCACCTCTACTTCCTTCCAGTCGGTAATATTTCCAGAATATTCCGGGATGTTAGAGAAAACTTCTGCTAAGGTAACTTCCCAGTTTATCATCTATAGCAATAGAAAGTATGTGTTCTGACAATAAGTATTTAGGTGTCGACGTCGAGTATAAGGTTAATTGGCTTTTGAGCATTAGAACCATAGAGAGTTTGTATTTGTATAGAATTATTCTATATAATTTAAAAAAAAATTTACTCTAGCTTGGCTGGTGATGTTTATCAATCTTTCCAGTTTCATTGGGTTATACAGTTTCGTCCAGTTTCTTCGATCTTCTTGCCGAACTATGTTCTATAGGAGTTGGACTCATTTATTTAAGTTCAGAAGTTCATTGACAGGCATGAAAAAATGTAAATTCAAACTGTATTGGTAATTAATAATGTGTTATTATTAATTTTTGAATACCAATAATGGAAACTTATTAAAGACGCTATAAACTTTCTACCTGTGCAAGTATTGTGGAGAAATTGACGATTTCATCAGCAATATTTGTGTTATTGCCATCTTCCGGATAAACTAAGGGCCACAAGGTGGAAATGAGTTCTGAGTAAGCTTCTTTGAATTTCGTTGAGTTGTTATCTAGAAAGTAGGGTTGGGCTAGACAGAGGCTTGGTGAGTCGATCTGTTTTACAAACGAAATGCATATTCATTCGACGTGGTACAAATTTGTAATTACAAATGGCAACTTTTAATTTTCTGTTACGATTTAAACGTTGCTTAGTATAAGTAGAAAGTTCAATAGTAAATAAGAGTAATAAATAACCGCAAAACTATTAATGAATTACATAAATAATGTTGTGGTCGTTCTTCACTTGTTCCAGGTCCACATAAACAGAAATGAGGAATCCATTCCCATCATCCGCTGTGTCCCTTCGAAGCTTCCCGAGCGTCTTTCCTAAACTATTAAAATCCTTGTCGATGTCCTCCAAGTAAGAAACAATTAAAGTCCGAAGTTCTTCCATTCCGTCGTAGTTTTCTACAAGCAGCAACATCAAGTTTCAGTTAATATATCAACTAATTTTACATCAAATTAAATGTTTCAGGTATCTTTTATTATTTTATTGTTATAAGAATAATATAATCTTAATCTGGTCCTTATACATTGCTTGTAGTTCACATGTACATCCGAACATAATAACTGACCTTGCTCCATACAAATCTGGTACATCTCCCTAGCAATCGCGACGGGTCTAATGTAGTCATCGTAGTTAGGCTTCCGTTCTAAAATATCCTTGACACTTCGACTGAGTTGGGTTGTTAGGACGTCGAACTGATCCCAAGATCCCTTGGACTCCGGTACTGGATTATTACGGATCCACCGACCACAAGCAAACTTGTAAAAATCTTTACACGGATCCACGGACTCGTCCATAGATTGGAGTATCCCTCCCGCCACTCGAACACATTTTTCCGTTAAGCACACATTTTGTTGACTGACTAAAGAGTTTAATGAATTTTTGAACAATACAAAGTCACATTTAATAGTTATAGGTCCGGCTAATTAATACAATTACCAAATCGTCGTTGAAGAGGCAAATAAAGCTATCTTAACGATTACTAAAAACGCAAGAATAACTACGGTTACAAGATTTTTCACAATTATTCGCATGCAAAACTGACTTAAAAGCAAGAGACAATTCAGTTTGAACTATGATAAAAAGATGAAATAGTTCTTTTAGACTCCAAGCTTTAAAAAAATATACGGAAGCTGTTGTCATTTTTGCATTTTAGCAACTGTAGAGCGATGTTTATATTTGCCTCTTCAAAAATGATATTCTAATATAGTAGATATATTGTAGAATTTAAAAAGTGTGTGATTGTCAAACTTACAGAAAGGAACTCCATAAATACAGACTGTGATAACTAGCCCCACCGTTACTACAAGTAGGACACCTATGGCGATATACAATTTCCGCTCTTTCTGACTTAATTCTTGCCATTTGACCGGCTTACTGGTGGAACTAGAAATTTGCATACTATAAGTTATACCTTGTTGGTACATTTTAAAATTAAAAAGATGTTCAGAATTGGATTGAATTTCGAGTTAAGACCTAAAAATCATTATAATTTATTGAAATACATTAATATTGTACCATCCATTAATAGGATAAACTTTGTACTTTCTCTGCGGCTCTTCCGATGCAGCAGTCATTCTTGTTCGATGCGAGAATTTAAAAGTGAACGATGTATACTATAGCACTGTATACGTCACCGGGATTCGAATATTCTCAACTAATATTCTCACTACTGCAATTCACTTGTATATAGTTATTCCAAGTCTTCCACACACTTCTACATTTTATGGGCAGTATGAATAAGCCAAAAGTCTAGTGAATCTGCAAACATTGAAAGTAAACTATTATGACTAATTTTGTTGTTATTAATATAATTTTATGGCTTACTCCGCCATTGAATTCACATGTTTTATGGGGAATGTTCGAGCTCCTTCTCAGGCCGAATTTTTATTTTATTTTCAATACCAAAAAATTCAATTGTACAATTTCTACAACATGTGAAGGCTTATGAATAAAAAAATTAAATGAGAAGCTGATGAAGATGAGCGGAGTACTAAGTACCACAAGGATAAAATATAACGCATAAAACTGTATTCATGCAAAAGGAAGCGGGCATATGAGTAGCAATGCAGTTATTATAGTAGTTGGCAACAAGAAGAGTAATAGTCTTCGTGGTATGTATAGAATAGAAAATAGGGATGTCAATTGACCAGACATTAATCGTGCCAAAGAAAAGTCTTAACCGTCTTTAATGTTTCTAAATTGAATTTCACAATGAATCTGGCCACTCTAAAAACTCTCGTTGCTATTATTGCTTAAGTTGTATGTGCCTAAGAACGGATAGTCATATACTTCAAATCAGTCTTAAACTTCATATCAGTTCATAATTTCTGTATATACATAACATTATATGCCATCAACTAACTAAGAAACGTCCGTGCATTTACACCAGTAGTAGACAGAATAAGTACGATAGTAATTACGTAAGTAATTTAATGTACTTATACTTAGATCGATCCCTTCAATGTAATAATTATTCAAGGAAGAGCACATTATAAGTTGATATAGGTATATATCTTATAACGTTATGCATCGTTGGGTGACGATCCTAAAGCACCACAACTTCTATGTAGAAAAGAGATATAGATATTGACACTTTTTTAAGATCCTTCGCCGACGAAATACATATACGATGGAATATCCTGCAAGCTACTATTCAACAGCTTATTTTAAGCGTGTATCATACAAGGATACATCTAGGTATAAATCATCCCGAATTAACACTGACCATTTCCTTGATCATCTGAAACTACATGTTTCGGTATCTACGCGAGCAACAAGCATGTAGATAAAAAGAGAAAGATTAGCCTAGTGCAGTGATCCATCGGGTATGTTACTAAATACAAGAAATTTCAGGATCACTAGCTTAAACTTATGATGAACCGTTATTATTGTAGAAATTATAATCGAAGTAGCCCTAAATTAATTATTTACTTGTATATCTTCATGTAGGTTATAAATTCTCGATGCAAAATAGAGAAATGTGTTAAGAATTGGAAATTGTTATATGTACACATAATACTATTCTTGTAGTGTTGAAAGATCAATCATACACATGAGGCCTCAATTAATTAATTTAATAATTAACATTCTGTAACCAGAAACCTATTAATGACAGCCTCAGTCGCACAAATTAGTGCTAGCAGTGGTCAGGAAAGACTGAAACTGCTCTTCTCCCCTTCTATTTAGCTTAAATTAGGTACACTTTCTACTCTTTCTTGTAGCAGTAATAATGAAGCTGTTATGTAAATTTGCTTGGTTAATTATTTTCAAGCCTGTAGTACTGTCTGATACAAATGAAAATACACTGCTGGAACAGCGATTTCATGAATGACTGGAGGAGCCTCGCATTAAATTTTATTGGCAGTAGTAAAGTAATACTTATTATAGAGCATTAATGCTCTATTAACTATTAAACTTCTCTACTGCAGCACTATAGAAGGCATGGAGATGTGATGAATGAAAATGTGACGAGTTACATTAGTACATGGTATTTGTAGGATTATGATTCCTGGGGAGAAAATATTTAAGTTTGTATTATATAAGAATAGCAAGTAAAAGGATAATCAAACAGTGATTGAACTTAAGATGCTGAGAAAATCAGTAGCACCAAAGAGCACGTTGATCTGTATTTTCACGCAATGTTATCGTTTTCCTACTTCAATCATTAATTAAATACGCTTAATGTCACATTAAATGCAACTTTAATCCAAATTGATAATGAGACTCTGCTTGTCAAACAGTCCAATTCATTGAAAGCAAAGTGCCCTTCGGACTGTCAACCTTGTTTATACATGTTTTCAATAAGTTTTTCTCAGGAAACATGCCTGTGTACAGTCAAAACTCGCTATAGTGGATGGCTATATAAGGGATAACTCGATATAAGGGACACATTTAACTGTCCCCGCCAAAATCCCCATAAGACCAATGCTTAAAATT
>JAQGAK010001961.1:0-24594 GCA_034696945.1 Lipothrix lubbocki
AAAATAAATACAAAAATAAATACAAAAATAAATACAAAAATAAATACAAAAATAAATACAAAAATAAATACAAAAACTACATGTAATACATAAACACCCTGATGAACTAGGATTAAGCAAAAACAAGTATTTTTGGATATAGCCCGTTGGCCCGGCGAAAATAATTTTGCCGGAATTTAAAACTTGTTTGCAATTTTTTGAAATAGCGCGTGACAACGTAGTGAAAACTTAATTTTTTGTTAGAGAGAGCAAAAATTAAATTGTTTACGCAATTAATTAATTCCTCGATATGACATGATATAAATGTAATAAAACTCAAATTCAAAATAATTTTCATTAGCTTTTAGATTGAAACACTTTGTAGATATATGTACTTACAACAAATTATTTGTAAAAGTGGACATGATTTTTTCAATTTGTGAACCTAATTTTTAGTCCTTCTGGGAATTAATAATAAGCTGGTGTGTAGTAGTAAACAAAATACGTAAATTTAATAAAAATGAATAAAATATTTGTGCAAACAAAATTCAGTGTTTTAATTTGTTTTTTTTTAGAAAATTTAGAATTTATTTCAAACATAACAATTTTTTCAACGGGTAAGACAAAAACAAAATATTATATTGTAAGAACAATATTAATAACAACATGAGGTGAATATTTGAAAACTCGTGAAGAAGGCGGGTCAGTGTGGGAAGAAGATCAGTGATGTCCGTGGTAACCGTGGTTGTCTGGGGGCTGACGGACCCAGTAGCCGTAAGGCGCGAAGTAGTGGTAGTCATGGGGCTTGGACTGACCTCGGTAGACCTTGATTTGAACCCGGCCGTGATGATGACCTTCATGGTGGTGACCTGACGAACAAACCAAAAACACAATTAATATCCATTTTTGCAGCTTGTGGTTAAGTTTGACGAATAATATTAATTATTATTATTATTATATTTATTTTATATATATTTTGTCGTCCATTTCCTATTAAAAGCAATTTTAGTATTATTTTCGTTTACAAATTTATTACAGGAATTGTGATGGGAATCCCTTTAGACTTAATTTTATCTCTGCATCGATGTAATTTTCTAATTATTTTTTTTTACATTCTGCTGTCAATTATGTTTGTTTTTATTAATGCACCCCTGCTATAATTATTGGTCAAATTTTCAAAATTTTATTGCAAAATTTTACGTCAGTTTTGTTTTTAAGTAGCGCCTGAATTTTGTGTCAAAATTCCTGCTAAATTTAGTCTCTAAATGCTCTGGCCAATTTCTGGAATTAAATTATAACCGAATTGTTTAAATTATTAGGAAAATCGGAATTTTTAAATCACTCGGAATTTTTTTTAAATCCTGATTTGACCAAGATGATCGGAATTTGTAGCAAAATTAATCTGAAATTTTTACAAAATTAATCGAAATGTTTACAAAATTTAATCGGAATTTTGACAAAAATTAATCGGAAAGTTTGGCAAAATTAATCGGAAATTTTCACAACAATAATCGGAAATTTTAACAAAATAAATCGGAAATTTTGACAACATTAATCGGAAATTTTTACAAAATTAATCGAAATGTTTACAAAAATTAATCAGCATTTTGACAAAATTAATCGGAAATTTTGGCAAAATTAATCGGAAA
Organism: Lipothrix lubbocki; assembly: GCA_034696945.1. Lineage (NCBI taxonomy): Eukaryota > Metazoa > Arthropoda > Collembola > Symphypleona > Sminthuridae > Lipothrix > Lipothrix lubbocki. The sequence goes on from JAQGAK010001961.1 coordinate 1,629, forward strand.
TTTTATCAAAATTAATCGAAAAGTTTGACAACATTAATCGGAAATTTTAGCAAAATTAATCGGAAATTTTGGCAAACTTAATCGGAATTGTTTACGAAAATTAAACCGAAATTTTGACAAAATCAATGGAAATGTTTGCAATCCTGCTAATTACAAAAATTAATCATCATTTTGACAAAATTAATCGGAAACTTTGGCAAAATTAATCGGAAATGTTTACGAAAATTAACCAGAAGTTTTGATGAAATTAATCGGAAATTTTGGCAAAATTAATCGGAAATGTTTACGAAAATTAACCAAAAGTTTTGATGAAATTAATCGGAAATTTTAGTTAAATTAACCTGAATTAAAAAGAATTGTAAATAAAAATATTCAGCGCGAATTTCAATATAAACGTTAGCTTTTTTCGGAAACTTTTGTTAATAACTCGGAACAAAATTCGGCTTTGGTCCAACTATTTTCAAGTGAATACATAAATTCTATCGAGGATATTTTTCAAAATTAAAAAAACTATAGAATCCAATTTTGTTTCGCCTCAGAATTTAAAAATTGAAGTCACACTGAATAAAGGGGAAAGAAACTCAGATGAGAAAATTACCGGCGGCGGGGACGGAATCCTGAATCGGGTAGGCTTGGCAGGCGGCGAGGAGGACGAGCGCCAAGAGGACGGAGGAAAGTATTCGCTTCATGATTGAACAATGGGGAAAAATCCAAGAGCAGACCGTGGGCCAATTCCTTGGCAGTGACTGAATTGGGAAAAGGGATGGTGGGAGCATTTTATACAATAAAAGAATGGAAAGCTTCGAGCTATCAGAGCATGAAAGTCAAGTTGAACGTCTTTATTCCCAATAAGTGGATGATTCTTTGCACAAAACTTTACGTCTCTCTCCTTTTTTTTACTCAAAATCATGTAATTGTTTACTTTTTGACTCAACTTTTATACTTCAAAATCCTGTCTTTTATCAATGAAAATACCAAAAATATCTTTTTTTCAATATCTTTTCTAAAGATCCTAAAGTACCAATTTCTATCCTTTTAACACTGAATTTAGCACCTTTTGATATTTTTCTGACAATATTGTTAAAGATCCTAATGTACTAATTTCTATCCTTTCAACACTCAAGTTAGCACCTTTTGATACTTTTCTCACAATATGGCTAAAGATATTAATGTACCAATATCTATCCCTTGAACACAGAAATTTTTGTCACTTTTTGATACTTCAGCTGACGGTATGTACTTAATATAAAAGTACAAATGTATTTAGGTATATTTATTTATAGTTAATGGGGCATGCTGAGAATTAAAAGGGAAATGTCAATAAAAAATCCTCACGGATGATAGAGTTTTTTGGGGGAAAAAACGAAGGGAGAGAGAGAGAGAGAGAGCTGTGCTAACTTAACCCAGAGAAGAGGAGAAAAATCGAAAGTGGCCCCGATCGCTAGCAGACCCAAAAACCCATGGTAACACACACCAGAAGGGACATTGACAATAAAATAAACCACACAAGTCGATTTACCCATGGAGGCAATGAACGGCGAATGTGAATATTTCACGCACAATAATTATGTACCTTGATTTTTTTTAAAGCAGCAGATCATCATATTATCATTATACATATATTTCTCCTTCAGCCATTCATCGTATTTTAACTTTTCTATGCACAAAAATATGACAATATTTATAAGGACATTCTTTCTTAAATTCCATCCTTAATTTACGCAGAATAAATTTCCCATTGGGTTTCCCCGATTTTTTTTTCTTTTTCATTTTGTAGACAATTATTTTTATTTTACAAAACAGAAGACATACAATACAGAAAAAAATCCATAACTTTAAACCAAAACAATTACAAAAATTAATATCAAAATCCGTAAAATTTTTAATTTTAATTACAAAATTCAACTTTACTAAAAATTGAATCGGATTTCCCAATTCGATTTGATAGAAAAATAAAATTGATTTATTGTAAAATACAATTTAATAATAATTATAATAAAAATCATAAAATATAAAGATGAGAATTTTAGGAAAAACAATTTTAATATAAACATTAATTAAAATAATAGAAAATTCAGAAATTTTCTAAAATGCGGGGGGCAATAAAAGTACAAAAAAACGAAATCCATATAATGAAATATTAATAGTGAAAGGTGGACATCAATAATAATTATTCAATTACTCTGATGATTTCATGCTTTTTCTTCAGATGCTTCCGCAACTTCACCAACGATTTGAGAACTTTTTCGCACAACGGACACTCCTGAATTCTCTCCTTCTCTTCCTCCTCGTCCTCCACTATTTCTTCTTTAATTTTATTCGAACTTCCGCCACTTGCTTTTGCCTTTTTCGTAATAAAATCTCCAAGAGCGTCGTCGTCTCCTGACGGTTGAGGATTTTCTCCGTCCTGATTTCCAACATTATTACTAATTTCGTTTCGAGAATTTTTTGAATCCGTCATTTTACGCCTTTTTGATGATTTCAATTGGAAACTACTCTTACTTTCCGTGTCCTTTTCATCTTCCAATGGATTTTCGGATAATCCCGTTTCTTCATAAAGTCTTTTCTTTTTATTATTTGATATCTTTTTTCCTCCACTTGGATTTCCTTTTTGGGAACAATCAGTTTCAATTTTGGTGCCGGATTTGGATTTTCGGGGTTTTTTCTTGGTTTCGGTTTGCTGAGAATTTTGATTATTTTCGATTTGCAGAGAATTTTGCTGATTTCCGGTTTGCTGAGAATTTTCTCGAATTCCTGATTCTGGAGACAATTTTTCAATTTTAATTTGCTGGTCGTCAACTAAAATCTGAGTAGGGGAATTCGAAGAATTTCCCCCTTTTTTAGTTTTCCCCACTTTTCCCTTCAGCTTTTTCGCTGACCCCTGAGCTTTTCCAACTAAATTACCCCCTTGTTGTCGGATTTCGTCCGGGTCATAATTCGTCTCCTTGGGATCCAACTTGGGATGCTCGGACTGGACATGTCGGACGAGATCGCGCTTGTACACGTAATATTTCGGGCATCCTTGGCAGCGGTAGAAGAGTCCGTTGTGTGCATTTTGATGTTGCTTCAATAAATATTTGGTCGTGAACCCCTTGGGACAGTTGGAGCATTTGAAACCTTTTTTATTCCCGTGAGCTAAGGTGTTGGTGTGGGCTTTGTAGTCCGTGATTGTCATGAATCGGAGTTCACAGCGGGTGCAGCGATATCTTCTTTCCTCCGTGTGGATTTTGTAATGACGAATGACTTTTTTCTTCGTGGAGAATTCCTTGGAGCAGGACGGACAGGCGTAGGAATCTTTCGTGAGCTCGGTGTTAAATTTTACCTCGAATTTCGGCTCATCATTAATTTCTTTTACAGGAGGATCCACAACTAAAGTGTCTTCCCAGGTTTTCTCTGGCGAAGATGATGATGAATTTTCTTCTTCTTCTTGTGAAGAACCTTCCAGCAATGCCAATGATGAAGAATCTTTCCCCTTATTCTTGGATTTATTTCCTCGGGTTTGCGTTTCTGCAGGTTTACTTTTCAGTTTTTTCTCAGCTCCTGCTTCAAGTTTACCCTCGTTATTTTGTGAAGATTTTGCTTTTGCTGAGGGTTTTGACCGTGTCAATTTTTCTTTCTTTTCCAGGACAGATTTTCTTTGACTCGACATTACTTTTGGTGGTGTCGGCGTTGAGCTTTTCAGTTCCGAATCGGAATTGACCACTGATGATGAATCTTCCATTATATTCTGAAGCTGCTCTTTATTTCCGGGAATAATAGTTTCACTCTTCGGAGTTTTTGGATTTGGAACTTTAAGGGATTGTGGCGGGGCTTCTGGAAGTTTTTGTCTCGCTCTAAAAATCAAAAGAATTTATAAAAATATGTAAAAACATCATATTTCTATAACATTATTTTGTATATTTTAATTATAAAGTTTTATTTTAAACGCAGTGCACATGAAAAATAAATTAATAGTTTGAAAATAAAAACAAATAAACGAAATATAAATAAAAATTAATTAATTAAATTCATATAAATAAGAACATAAATGTAGTATGTAGTTCATAAAATTACAATTTAAAATCAAGTACATTATTAAATTAATGTAAGTTAAACTCAGAGTATTGAATCTTAAAATCCTTACCTGCTCACCCTTCTTCCATTAACCGATTTTTTATTTATTTTCATTGAATTTTTACCTCGCATTAATTTGAAGTAATGAAGCATTTGTAATATCTTTTTAATAACGTCCTATTATTCCGAAGATTGAAATAATTTCCAATTAATAAAAATGAGAAATTGAAATAATAAAAAAAAATATTTTAAATCAACACAAAGAACGTTGAACGTATTTACGCGCACTGTTATAGCATGTAAATTTTTCAATTTGAATTCCCGCGTGAATTTCAAGGATGACAACGGCGCGTGAATATGATGAACAAATGTGGAAATTTGAAATGCCCGAATTTTATTTTTTTGAACGAATTTGAAATATTATTTGGCTTTTAAACTAATTACGATGCAAGACATAAAATATAAATAAATTCATTAAACAATTAATTATAATAATTTTTGATGGGGACAATAGTTTTTTATTTTAATTATTAACGATGCATATTTCCTAAGTAATTTAATTCTTTTTTTTTAATTTAACGTAATCTCGTCAAATTTCCTTTGCTGAATTTTGCTAAATTACAATTTCATGTTTCCGTTTCAAATGCTTTCCCAATCTCCGGTAATTTTTGCAAGTTTTCTGACAAATCAGACATTCGAGGACTTGACTTTTTTCCGTTCTCTTGTCTTCAGCTTCCAAAAATTCCATATAATTTGCGACTTCCGATTGCGAAGGTGAGATACGATGCTCGTCAGGAATGATGGAGTCTTTTCGATTGTCCATCGGCGGAGGTTCAATTTTTGACGATTTCATTTTTTTACACGGAATGATTTCCGATGTTTTAGTTGCTTCATTGCCTTGACTTTGTTGCAAAGTTTTAATTCGAGGAGAAGTGGAGTTATTTATTTCTGGAGAGTTTGAATGAGCGGAAAATTTTTCAGAAATTTTTTCCTCATCATCTTTTTTGGTTGACTTCCTTCGGCGAGTAATCGGGATTTTACCTTTTAGTACCTTCTTTTTATTCTTCTTATTATTATTATGCTCCAATTTTCTTTGGGGTTTATTTTCACCATTAGCAGTAGTAGCACCAGATTTATTTCCTTTCGTGGTTTTCTTTTTCAAACTTTTTGTTGCTGTAGCCTTTATTGCAATCTTCGGAATTTTGTTCTCATTTTCGGCCACAATTTTCCTAAGCTTGCCAGGTTTAGTGTTTGCATGTGTTACGATTTTGCTATTATTATTATTGTTGGGATTGCTCTGTTCGGAAATTTCGTCAGGGAAATTATGAGTTATCGCATGGAGTCGAAGGGTCGTGCTGCTTCCAAAAGTTTTCTCGCACTCCATGCATTGCATGGTTCTGGAGGATTTTTTTTGCAAAATTTGCGGTTTTTCAGTGGAAGTTGTTCCGTTCAAAGACTTTGTTGCAGCTGGATTTTCTCCTACGAGTGTGTCTGGAAAGAAAATAAATGTGAATATATATGGAATTAAAAATATTATTGAATTTAAAGTAGTTTTACCATCTAAAAAAACAAAATTAGGAATAAAAAAAGCAAATAAATATATAACTATAAAAACCACACCACAATATTTAAAAAAAAACAAACGTTGTCACTAAAAATCAAGAAGTCAGGAAAAAATAATAAAATAAATAAAAGTAATTTTTTATTTTAAAAAAGTATTTACTTTGATCAACTCTTCCATTCTCCTTGCAATTGTTGTCGTCAGCTTTTCCTGATGGAACGGGAATAATTTGGCTTATTCCAGAATTGGAAAGAGAACAAGGTTTATAAGTAGTTTGTGCGTTTAATCTGATGGTTTTGTCTGCCACAAGCCCAATAAAATCATCGTCCGAGTTTGGAGATTTTTCAACAATTTCCTGAGAAATTTCGGAATCAATTCTTGATGGGACTGAACTTGCTAATGTAGTTACATCTTGCTTTTCCTCCTTATTAGGCACATCCAGATAATTATTATTTATTATCCCTGAGCTTGGAGGATTTTTCAGTGGGGTTTTGATCCTTGTGGGGAAATCTAAGATGGGTCGATCTGGCGATTAATAAAAATAAAATTAATAAAAATTATTAATAATAAATTTAAAAAACTGTTTTAAAACGATATTTTACTAAAATACATATAATTTTTGAATAAAATTGTATTTTTTTTTACATTTCTCACTCGCCATAAGTCTCGCCAAATTAGAAATCTTCGCTGGAGATCGTTTCGGTGGTGTTGTTGTGAAAAAAATATTCTTGCTATAAAAGAAAAGAAAAAAATTCTCTCAAAAATTAAAATGTAATGAAATATTTGTGAAGACGTGGGAATTCCAACAATTGTAATTACTAAAATTCCTTAATAAAATTATAACATACAATTACATATGTACAAATGTTAAATCCATACATTATATTATATGTATAAATATACAAAATATTATGAAATAACAATTTCTTTTGATTGAAAAATAATTATCATATTATTTCTTTGTTGAACTTACTCGGATCCCGCCTGGCCATGATTATTATTTTCCTCCAAAAAACGCTCTAGAGCCTGAGCGAGTAATTCCATCCTTTTCTCCCGAAATTCTTGAACTAAAAAAATAAAAAACAATATTATATTAAATATTATGAAAGTAATATAATATTCGATTGCATTAATAATTTATTCTTGCGGTTTGTATGTACGTCATTATTTTTTTTATTTTTGTAATAATTACTAATTTTTTTTGTAGAATTTACTAATTACTTTTGATTTTAGACTCCAAAAGTTTTAATCGCTCCTCAAACTCCATCAAAGTTCCTTGGGTTGATCTCGTGGAGTTTTCGCATTGGGAAATTCTGGCTTCTATAATTATTTAATGTGATGAACAAAACAAAAATAAAATTAATTAGTATACGTCATAATTAATAATTTAAAATCCATACTATTTATTTTAGTTTTTGTCAACAACAATTTTTTTAATGTCATTATTTTTTTACCCATTTTAGCCTTCCACTCCTGCATAACCCCCAATGTTTCCCGCAATTCAGCCACTTCCTCCGAAATTCCATTATTCTCCTTCCACTCGTTGTTGTTGAGATTATTTACACTGAGAGCTCCGGAGCTATGAGATGCTATTGCTAACATTTTAATAATAATTTTAATACAAAATTGAGCAGTAAAAATTGAGAATATTATAAAAATTATTCCTTCATTTTGTGTACGTGCCATGTAAAGTTTACTGTCCCAAAAAAATAACAAAGGAGCCACGCGGCTTTCCTTCGTCCAGCTTCGTTTCCCCGCGGGAACTTTGCCAAGAATTTCTTGACTTCAAAAGAAAAGTTTGTGTAGTGTATTGTGTATTAATTAAATAATTGGAATTTTCAATATTTTTCAAGTACATTTTTGTATATTGCATGAAAATAAAACATGCAAATCAAAATTTGTGTGACATTTCATGAATAAATAAATTATTAAATATCAACGATATTTTTTAACATTTGCAAAAACGACAAAATGTTGTACTATATGTATATGACGCGCCTCCAATATGGCGGTATGTTTAAAATTTTTAGGCAAAAAAGTAAAAATCCCCATTTTTGAACCCGACAGATAAAATCAGTGGGCAAAATAAAAATACGGTTATGAAGATAAAATTTAATGGTGTTTCAGAATTATCCCCCAGGACAGATTTTTTGGGACAAAAATAAAAAGTTATCAATTTTGAATTTTCCCTCCAAATTCGGTCAATAATAATCAGTATCAAATAAAAATACAAAAATTAATACAAAAATTAATACAAAAATTATTACAAAAATTAACATAAAAATTAATACAAAAATTAATACAAAAAATTAATACAAAAATTAATACAAAAATTAATACAAAAATTAATACAAAAATAATACAAAAATTAATACAAAATTAATACAAAACACAATGTAACTTTGTATTTTAAAATAAGTAATTCATAAGTCCCATATGTAAAAAAGTTTGTTATTTACAACATTATTACAAATAAAAAAAACTTAAGATCGTAGAGTGAATTGCAAACCGTAATACCGTGAACCTTTGAGTAAAAATGAAATTAGGGTTGTACATACTTATAAAATACTTATTGGTAACTTTCTGAATCTCGAAGGAACTGCAACTATGAAAACTTCCAGGTGAGCGTGAATACAGATACTTTACATGGCGTCACAGTCTCAGAAATATTTACAAAAATATTTGCAAAATTAATACAAAAATAAATACAAAAGAAACAAAAATAAATGCAGACGAAATTACAAAAGTATATTTAAAAAATTATTAAAATATATTTTTAATTTGATTTTTCAAAACTAAAAAAATTTGAAATTTAAAAACAGAAATTATTACAAATATAATTTTTGAACCGCATTTATCTTTTATTTAGAAAAATCTCTTGCTTGCTTGAATTTCTTGGCATTCGGGAAGGAAAAGGGCGGGAAAACCATTTAATTTTTTTTCCAGCCAGACCTGCTATGTATTATGAACAAAATACATTATGTACATTATAAGATCATCCGATTTGTCATGGATTGTGGAATACATTCTTTACATTGAAGACGTGCCGCGGATGGAAAAATGTATTTAAGTGCGGGCGACTGATTTATTACGAGGGCTACTGGTTCACGCATAAATCTGGACATTTGTCAACGCTCCAAGCTTTACTTATGCGGAGTTGAGAAAATTTACGATTTTTCCCTTCTTTTCTCATTTATTTCTCCTTTCTTTTTGTATTTTGTTTGTCGCTGTTGTTGTTCCAGAAATATTGTTTCGCTTGAAGGCGTTTTATGTGTGGGAAATTCTTAAAAACCAGATTTTATTTTTTATTATTAACTTAACGTGCGTCTTTGCTTACAAAACAAATTTTCAAACAACGACGCCGTCTATTTTTATCAACGCAATCGGGTCGTCGACAAAGATTAATCATCAGCCGTTACGTAAGACAAGATTGTTTTTCGAATTACAGCAACAGAAAATTATTTAATTAATCAAAAAAATTATTAATTATTATATTAATTATTTAATTAAACAAATAATTCTAGACAATTTTTAATTTTTTACACATGTTATTGCAGCCAAATGCCTATTAGTATGTACGGGAAGAATAAAAATATTTAAAAAAATATATAAATTTTGGCTTGAAAACTTCGAAAACATTCGCAGCCATTTGGAAATATTTTAGACGTAGAAGTAAAAACAGTTATTTCTACAAAAGGCCGAGAAGAAGAAAAATTCATTTTGGAAACTTTAGTCATAAAATATTTCTTTAATGGAGCCCCGAAGTCATGCAAAGTTTCAGTGGAAGAGTAAATGGCACAATCCATTTTATAGTTCCCATTTTCCCAATTCTCCCGCTCTGTCCTTTACAACACCTTTTCATTTCATGCAACTTTAAATTTTCAGCCCGGGAAACTTTCCCCATTTCGAAAATATAGAAACTACACTGAAGAGAGTTCTTTGGAGCATAAAAAATAATGAAGAACTGAGGAAGTCAATTTTGACAGAATTTTGCTCTTTTGGTTTTTTTTTTAAGATTTATGAAAAATTCTTTAAATATTGTTGTAAACTTTGACGCCAATTAGAATTTCATGATGTAATCTCCACTGTGAAAGGTTATGGTGGTTAAAATATTTCAAAATTTGTTGAAACAGCTTGAGAAAAATGTAATTTATATTCAAAATTCAGATTTCCCGCCACTGTTGATGAAACCAAACAGACGTTTTGATGGTTCAAAATTCTGGGAAAAAACATGGGGAAAAGAGAGCAAAATATAAGAAATGAAGGTTTTTTCTCAAAATAAACTAAAATGTAATTCACCAGCAGTGAAAACATTTCTTATTATTATGAGAGGAAAAATAAGGAAGGAAGGATGAGTGAAAAGAAACAAAGTTGAAAGGAAATTTGGCCGCCACAGGAGTTGGTATATTTCCCGGGGGGGAAATGTTCTTCCGACGGCCAAAATGGCAAGCGTAATGATGTGGTCAGTTAAATAAATCTTTTCAACATTAACTCTAATGAGCCCCTTGCTCCACTTCTCTGTGTATAAAGAAAATCTTTTTTTTACCTACTTGTATGTACTTTTCCCTTTCATCCCCACAGCTTTTTGCTTGGCCATTATGATGGACAGCTCATCCACATCATCTCAAACCCACGAGGAATTACTGTCCAGCTGCCCAGTTTCTCAAAACCTTTGTATTCTTCCTTTGGGTTTGTGACCATGTTCTTCATTTTAAATTTCCGGGCAATATTGTGACGGGCTTACTCAATTTTTAAAAACATGTTTTTCAATTACTGGAGAATTAAGGAAAAATTGTACTGTTGAACGTAGTGGTCACAACTTGCATAAATTTTTAAATAAAAAATACCTTGGGAAATTACAATTTTCTTTTTATTTCAGAAACTTTACCACTCAAAATTTGATAAATCCTTAAATCTATTACCAATTAGACAAATTTAAAAAACAAAAACCTTAAATCCATTGGAGTATTATACGTTTTTAAATAAATGCTTTTGTTTTAACTCGAGTAAAACACGAGTAGATTAAAATCCGAATGGTATTGTAACTAAATATTTCGTCACGTATTAAGCAAATTGAATTATGTACTATACGATTTAAGTAAATAACCTCTTATGATAAACAATCACGCGGTAATCATATATGGAATATAATCTACTGTATTAGTGATGACTAATCGCGACAATTGCAGCACAAAAATTATATGCATACGAGAGGTAGCAACTAATTGCGGTATAAAGCTCAGAGTAGAGACGAGAGAGGTATAAAATAATACATCATGTGCACAGAGAAAAAGCCTTAGAGAAAGAGAAAGATAGGACTCCTCTAAAGAGAAAGATAATGGTGAGACCCGAGAGATACGTAGACAGAACGTCTACACTTGTTGGATAAATATACCCGACAACAGAATGGACTTTGTTGGAAGCTGAGTTTATTTAATAGATAGATATAAACCTTATTTCACTGATACCGTTATAGTATTTGCCCCACGACACAGTACTATATAACCGACATTTGCAATATTTTAGTTATTTTATTTTACTCATTGTTACAATAACTAATAGAACTAATTTTCCACGCGTAATCATTTTCATGTAAAATTCAATCAATGTAATACTGTGTCGAAAGTCAAACAACGTAATCCTGTCACATAAATAATTCTTCTTTCTCTCTACACAATTATTTAAGAATAACACTCACTTAAAAAAATCATTGCGCATTCGAAACATTTTGTAAGTAAAAATTACGCTTGTGAGAACATTATATATATATATCAATACAAAAGTAGGAAACCGTTTTTACAAAACCAAAATATGGGTGAAATGAAATCTGGGATTTTGCGATCTCCAAGAAATTCATCCCCGTTTAGCCTTAGACAACGTTGTTTCGTCTTTTCGGGAGTTACAATATGAAAGTTACATTGTTTTTTTGCTTTACAAAATTGCGGGAAAAATTCTTAAATGTTTATAATGTTTGAAAAATTCATTATTTTAAAAAAATTAACTTTTTTTGTTCTACCCATTTATTTGAATGAACTCGTTTCGTTTATTTATTTTAGTTGACCTCATATTTACAATTTTCAGTTGACGAGAGTAGGCGTGTGTGTGGTCGTCAACGGCAAAGAGTGTTGTGTGATTGTGTATAAGTGAAGACGTATGGATACTGAAAACAAACACTAAAGAGGAAGACTGACAACTCCTACAAATAAGTGGGCGCGAATGTTTGCTCTTCTTGTTGTATCGTGTGGTCCGCAAAATTTTAAAAGTGCTGGAAATTATTATTTTATTTATTCTATTTCATTCAATTATTTATCTATTTCATTCTATGTATGTCGTAAAGTGTACCCAATGACCTATATATGTGCAAATGTTTGGTCGGTAAAGCACCGAACACCAAACTTACTACCGTTGCATTTATGTCTACAATTTGTAACCCTGCTTATGTCTTGTTTGGTCTGCCGCTAAGGCTAATACAATATAATGTATATAGTGTGCTGTGTACAAAGAGAAGTATATGTTTTGTAAATAACCTCGACTGTTAGAGTATATATTCAGTGTAATTTTTCTGTAGATGCCTCTTCGTGTTTTGGAGAATGCTTCAAATTTAAACAAAATTCTAATTATTGTAAACAAATTATAAGCAATATACACATTATTTACGTACATATTATTTACGACTTTTATTCAGATATATTTCTATCTAGGTTTAATTTCTATAAACTATAAGCAAACACCTATTTTAACTTGTACATCTACAAAATTTTAATTGTAAATATTTGCTGAATATAAGCTTAACACTTGGTAATCATATTGTAGCATCCGCAATCCGTTGATCCATAAACAATGCGGTGACAGTAAGAAAGTGTTTACAATTGGTCATGTGTACAACTTAAGTTTTACTCAAGTCTATTTTTACTAAGTCTATAAAGCGTTATACAATTTGATTACAATGAATATACCAACTACTACATACATTTTAGTCACAATCAAAATACAAACTGCAAAATACTTAGAAGTCCAAATACAAAATAATAATTTTGGTAATGTGAATTAAAAAATTCAAAATACACGCATCCCCTGTAAAAATGCACGTTAAAATACATTTGTGTCATAACAATTATATGTCGTGTTGCTCGTTTGTTAAATCCAATGAAATTTGTATCAGCGCGCAAGCTAATTTGAATTTTATCGGATCGAAAAACACTACGCAATAGTTGTCTGAAGCTTGAAATACAAACTACTAAATACATTAATTGTTCCCATTGCTAGTATAGAAACTACAAAATACATTTTAAAATTATAGTGCAGGCAAAATACAAACCACAAAATTCAAAAACGTGCATTTTAAATACGTATTTAAAACATTGTGTTTTGGATAGCTTTGATATCTTGATCTTGCACATGGTTTGAATACATTGAAGTTTTACAATGAAATTGTATTTGTATAATTTCTATCAATCTCCTATATTAAACCGCATTTTCATTTCATTTTCTTTTTGACCCTTTTTTGGAAAAATCCAGTATTTTGATGATAATTTGTTTATTCCCGAAAAAACTAACTCGCAGACATCTTTCTGGGGGTAATTTTGAAACTTCATTATATTACCTGACGTTTGGTGGCCAATCGCGGACCAATTTATTACACGCCGGACTCACCCATCGCGTACATTATTTCCTAATTTTTCAATACATCTATATAAGTAAACAGCAAAATTTGAATTAATATTAATATTAGAATTACTTATAGCCTTTGCCAATTCTTCATACGAGTTTCATTTATATAGAGAGTATTTTTCTCTCTTCAAGCATTTCAAAACAAGTGAATAACAAATTATTAACGTCTAAATCTTGGTAACAGTTTGTCAATGTTTTCCAAAAGAAAGTCAAATCATTTTTTCAGTAAATTTGCATATCAAATTAATAAATTTTTAAATATCTGTTCATTTTTAAATGAATTTAAATTTTTAAATAATTGCCCATTTTAAATTGAATTTAAATTTTAAAAAAATTGTTCATTTTTAAATGAATTTAAATTTTCAAATATTTTTTTATTCTTTTAATGAATTTAATGTTTTCAATCTCAATTGGTAAAAAGTCTCATTTGGTTTCCGTGTGGAGCTCAATGCATTGTAAGCTATAATACAAAAAAACGTTCACACATAGACACGTTAAAATTACAAAATACTAACCAAATCACAGCTTATAGCGTATGAAGAATGTTAATACTTTTTACAAATATTCAAAATACGTTCAAATATATAAAGGATCCCTTCGTACAAATTTTAATTAGTTCAAAATATAATAATTCTAAAACAATTTAAACATTCCTGCTTATAAATGTGGCCTCTATAACAGATGCCGAAAAGTACATAAGTAAAAACTTGAGAAAAGCCTAAAGAAATGTATTTTCACCATCAACAAGCAACGGGAAGGGAAAGGAAGGGAGAGCGTAAAAAGTTAACTTACGAGGGAGGAAATTGAAGTGTAATAAACCTCGCCAGAGAAAGTAATAAACTACGCTTATATACAGAACTAATGTAAAAAGAGAAAATATTTAAAGTAGAAAGTTTATTCCGGGTCCGCATGTACATATGTGCGTGTGTGTGTTGAGGGGGGAGGAAGTTGGGAAAAGTTTGGTTCCACATAGATGAAAACGAAAGTGTAATAGGACGGAAATAGAGATTGAGAGCTGGAAAGCAAAGATGTGAGTAACTAACTAATAACAAAGTGGATAACGGTGAAAGCCGCGGACAAACGAAGAGTAATTCTCACTTTCCCTGACGACTCTGACGACAGCACTTCTCTCCCATCTCCCTCACTCCTCGGCGTCAAGTCTCATGTACACACAAACACATGCACGAGAGCCAGTGTAAATGAAACCAAAACGAAAATAAATTGGGAACAACCTCATCCATTAGTCTCGCGGACTCGCGCCTTATGCAAATAAATATGTGGTTTCCTCCAAACAAATTTCACCGTCTCGTCGTCATTACTCTCCCGCAATTAATGGCTCCTGACATTTCCCTTTCTTGTCGCGAACCTTCTTGTTGTTGATCTTTTCCCTTTATGTACACAGTTTCGGGACATTTTGAAAAATGCGGTTACTTTCCGACTGCTTTACATGGTCGTTTCTAAATAATTAGGAGATAAATACAAAAATAAATACAAAAATAAATACAAAAATAAATACAAAAATTAATACAAAACTAAATACAAAAATAAATACAACAATAAATACAAAAATAAATACAAAAATAAATACAAAAATAAATACAAAAATAATAACTAGGATGTAGTAAAATTAAGCAAATTATTATATAATAATATATTTACATAATTAAATAAAGTACATAGTAAGAAATTGAATTGTCAAATGAGCCAATAATAAGTGAATTGTAATAAACGAAAGAAGTTATATATATAATAATAAAACATCAAAATACCTGATACAAGAATTCTTTGCTCTGTAATTATGTCAACCTCTACGCCAACTAAAGTTTTAGATTATATCATACAAGTATTAAATGAAGTTGCATCCCAGAGAGAAGTTAATTTAGTACGAACTGTTTTGAAGTTTAAGAAGTGCATTTAACCTACAATAATGTTTTTAAACTAATAAAAAATAGTACAAAGGTATAAATTAGTTCACAAATTTATTTCATGAGACATTAAATGCTTCGCCCTTGTGTACTTCAAACAACTACAATTATTTCGTTAAAAAATCTTCATGACAAAATCTCCCCCCGTATATGTAAATGCACCCTGCACCCATGAACGCATTTAACAGTTTTTTTCCCTACAACAGGAAATTCCAAAGGACTTGAGGCTGAACGGGAAACGCATGGTTTTGTGGAACGCATGGTTTTTATCGCCTTCCTCCTTCCCCTCTCGCCATAAAAATCTACGACATGAATATTCATGAAGGGACCGACCACTATAGTTTTCAAAGGTAATAAAAAAAGAGCAGGGAAGGTAAATGGGAGGACCAGATGTTTCAAATTATTTTCTGTATATAGTTTTAATAACTTTTAATCTTTTTTTTGTACTAAAATATTTGTTGTCCTTTTATGATTTTTGCTATTTTTCATATGACAAATGACAATTAAACGTGTTTTTGCTACGTATAAAAGTTTAGCTTCATTAAACCCTAACTATGTATATATCATTAGTTTGTTAGTGTCCGGGATTATTTTTATAACCGACGTGAAAGTTAAATTAATAATTATTTAAAAAATATTTGCGTCGTTTAAATTTTCCAAGAGATTTTTCAAGTTTGTTTGCCAATTTATATTAAAACTAAAATTCCGCCTATAAATTTACACAAAAACGTATACGTGTTCCCCAAAAATTATATTCAAACCGAAATTGTGACAAGCACACCAAATTCAGTATAAAATTTTAAAATTGTACCAAATAATTTACAATCAGGCCCACTCAAATTTCAACCAACCAAGAAACCGAACCCTACAAAAACTTAAATATTTAATAAAAATTTAAATTAAATCCGCAAAGAGTAGCGTCATTAAATAAATGGAAAGCGTGGAAACCGCTGATTGCTCACAAAGAAATCTGGGTGCACACAGAGGGGAAAGTCTTGCCGAAAGTACCTGAAATGATAAATGAAGTTTGGGAGTTTACGGCTCCGTCATCATCATAAAGTGCGGGAGAAAAGGTAGCGGAGAATGATGTTTTCCGCGGTTGATGAAGAGCGGGAAGGAGGCATTAAATGACGTAAAACCGAGAGTTTATATTATATATATGTGGGACATATGAGGGAGAAAGGAGAAAGTAGAGAAAGATCTGAGAAAAGAGAGAAAGAGAGAGAGAGGGAGAAAGCAAGTGAGCGGATGAGAAAGTGAGCGCGAAAATATAGTGCGGGGCAGCTGCTCATGAGAAATGACTCTGCTCTTATGCTTTATTACGTATGTCCTATGTACATCTCATCGGCAAAAGTATCCAAAAGTGCTAATTTTTACATGGCAAGTATACAAATTGGCACTTTTGCATCTTTAGTCCACGATCTGTGCATTACGTACATATCGTTGGGGAAAGTATCACAAAGTGCTAACTTTAACATTGTAAGTATACAAATTGGTACATTTGGATCTTTAACCCAGGATATGTTAACCTAACGATACATAAGTGCATTACGTACATATCGTCGGTGAAAAAATCAAAAGGTGCTAACTTTAACATGACAAGTATACAAATTGGTACATTTGGACCTTCAGCAAAATACGTGTATTATGTAGGGATAAAATGAAAAAGTGAGAATTTGGAGGCGTTCAGGCAGCAGAGATCTTATCATTGAAGAGGCAAAAAGTATGTATCTGTCTTTGTGCGGAGGGGAATTTAAAATCATCTTTTCTCTCTACCGCACACGACGTAATTTTATGGAGAATCTTCTGCTTTGCTGGTGCCTCTTGAATTTCTTGTTCTTGTTCTTCTTGGGCGGGAGACAGACGAAATACATGGGAAGCCCATATGGGGAACTACCCGACAAGTCGTCCTTTTCATGGAAGTGTGTGCATGTGAAATGGCCTTTCTCCTCTGGGGATTCCGCTTGCGGAATCCCAAATTTGCCTTGTCTTGTAATCTGCGGTGCGGTTTTCTCTCTCCGTCTGTCTGCACTGTATTGCATACCTAATTCATGAATCATCAACTTTACGCTCTTATTTCTTCTCTCCATTTCACGACTCCAGCAGCATGTGTCTTATTTTTTTGGAAAATATACACAAATTTCCTTGGGGTTGAAGATAGCGATTTACGTTCAAAATGTCATTTTTGTATTTTTATAGTTTTTATTTTTCACAAATTTCATCTAATTTTTTCAGGAAAATATTTGCAATATTGCATAGTTCAAATTTTAAGGTAAATATGAAAAATTTATAAATTCTGTACAGTTCGGCTTTTCATTTTGGAAATCTTTTTTAGATTTCATTAAATTTAAGATGCCCATTTATTTTCTAACTTGTTGTAATGTTAATTTTAAGAAATCTTTGAATTTTCTAAATTTTAGAATTTAATTTTTAGAAATCTTTGCATTCTGTAGTGTTAAATTATGACACATCCTTGTACTTTTTTAAATTTTCAGAAATCTTGGTGTTATCAGTATTTTTGGAAATTTTTAGAAGTCCTTGGATTTTTAGTGAAGGAGATTTGTGTATTTTTACTAAATTTCCAGAAATCCTTGTTTTTTTGTATATCTTTTAATTATTATTTAGAAATACAAGTTTTTTTTAATTCGTTTTTAAATATCCTTAAACCTTTCTTGTATTTTTTATTAAATTTTTGAAAATTCGAATTTTTTTGAATTTCTAGAAATCCTTGTATTTCTTGTAAATCGTGGAAAATTTTTGTATTTTTTTCAATTTCCAAAAATCCAGGTATTTTTTAATATTTCAAAAATCCATGTAGTTCCATTATGTATTTTAATAAATTGCAAGGAACCCTATTCCATAACAGTATAAAATATGATACAAAAATTGAAAAGAAGCAATACAAACTAGAAAAACAGACGGATTTTTTTAAATTTCGAAAATTATTGAAGCAAGCTTTCTACAGGCGCTATCTGAACGTAACCATTCAATTCCAAAAAATATCGTACGGCGTGAAAATCATGAGATTATTTTTCACATTAATTCTATTGGATAATTGTCCATTAAAATTATTTTAGTTTGGCGCCATTTATTCATTTAGACGAATTGTCTGCAGCTAGTGAAGTTGTGGTCACGTCGATGTTGTTCTAGATTTTACACATTTTTAAATGCAAACATATAAAATGATGCAAGAATTGACAAAAATCAACAAAAAATTTTAAAAAAATAAGAATTTCACTACAAATTTATGTAAATGCATAGGAAAATAAATAATAAAGATTCCCGGGCCGATGGTAAAGGGAAATAAGGAAAGGAATTTCACCACATTTGTAAAATTAACTCAAAGAAAGTAAAAGGAAGTGAAGAAATTGTATATAAGGAATACCTTTACTCTCTGAATTATTATTGCACGGATGGAGAGTTACTTTTGAGTTTCGGGAGAAAGTTGAGAGAAAGCAAATTCTCGGGAATTTCTCTCTCTCACTCATGGGCGCGCGGGGTGTGAACTCCTTTTCCTCTTCCTCTCACATTATTGCATATTTGGAGAGGAAATAAAGATTTTGAGGACAGGGCCCGGCCGTAGACTTTTAGAATGCGCATATTAATTAGAGCCATTAAAACTGCTGGAATGAAAATAAAAGCGGGGGAATGCGAGGTACTTTGCATTAATTCCTCCCATACCTAAATCGATTCTCCTTTGGAAATTAACTTTATGAGTTTATTATCCCACACGCCAGCGCCTTCGCCTCACACTCTCGCATCTCCTAAAATCTAATTCTTTATTTTCTTTCTCCAGCTAAATCCTCTATAGAAAGGAATCGAAGTGAAATGACTAAGATACAAAGAATAAACAAAATTGTTAAAATACAACAAAAATTGTTAAAATACAAAAAAACTATTAAAATACAAAAACATTTTTACAATACAAAAAATATTGTTTAAAAAACTTTAAGATACAGTTTTAAATACGAAAATATTTTTAAAATATAAATAAAATCGTTAAAATACAAAAATTTGGTAAAATACAAACACCAATTGTTCAAATTTTTTTCAACCTTTAAATACAAAAAAATGTCAAACTTCAAATACAAAAGAATTGTTAAAATCTTAAAATAAAAAAAAATTTCAAACTTCAAATACAAAAGAATTGTTAAAATACAAAAAAAAATTCAAACACAAAAAAATTGCTAAAATACAGAAAAGTGGTTAAAATACAAAAAAATGTTAAAATACAAAAAAAATGTTAAAATACAAAAAAAATGTTAAAATACAAAAAAAATGTTAAAATACAAAAACCAATTTTAAAATACAAAAACAATGTTAAAATACAAAAAAAATGTTAAAATACAAAAACCAATTTTAAAATACAAAAACAATGTTAAAATACAAAAACAAATTTTAAAATACAAAAAAAAATGTTAAAATACAAAGAAAATGGGTAAAATACAAAAAAAAAGTTAAAATACAAAAACAAATTTTAAAATACAAAAAAAAGTTAAAATAAATAAAAAATGTTAAAATACAAAAAAATTGTTAAAATACAAAAACAAATGGTTAAAATACAAAAACAAATGGTTAAAATACAAAAAAAAATTTAAAAATACAAAAAAAAAATTTTAAATACAAAAAAAAAATTTTAAATACAAAAAAATGATTAAAATACAAAGTTTTTTAAATACTAATTTAAATACTAAAATATTGTTAAAATACAAAAAAATTGTTGGAATACAAAACGCATTAAATAGTAAAATTAAGAAAACGAAAAAATTGGTGAAACTGGTTAAGAAACACCAAAAAAACTGGAGCAATTATTTTGCCCGTGTTATATTTCGCATCCTTATAATTCCGCAAAGCGAGAAAATCGGTCAATAATAATAATAATAATAATTTGGAGGAAAATATGGAATTGACCGCGAGGAAAGGCCATAAATCAAACTGACGAGACAGGGGGAAAGTGGCAGGTCCACTGCTGCAAGAAGAGAAATGTCCAGCTGTTGAGAATAGATTGGAATTCCACGTCTTACATTTCCCACGCCCTATATATCTTCTTATATCCAGATATATGTACTAATAATAATGATAATAACAAGAATTATTATCATTGCGGAATGTCGGAATGTTTATGCAATTTGTCAACGCGCCTTGTTGTTATCGTCCAACGTCCAAGGAACAAATTGCTTTTTTTTCTTCAGCCTTTAAATGATTTCTTGAAGTTTGGACGCCATATTCTTATAGATTTAACAATGTTAAAAGTAATAAGGAATTTTAAAAAAATATTTTTCAAATATAAAATTATATTTAAAAATAAAATCAAAATAATAAAATTTCCACTTTGAAAATATTTTTATCCATTTAAAGGTCCTCGGTGGAGATTCAGGTGTAAAATATTGAAGATTATGGAAACTTGCAAAAATAAATACTCCCGCCGTTAAAATAAATGGCGGAAGTTTAGAGAATTTGAAGTTTTCTTTTTTCAATTTTTAGCACCTTTCTCCTAAACTTTTAACGTCTTTTTTATGGAACTTTCTCTATTTTTCTCAAGCACGGGAATAGTTTTATTATGTATAGGAAACTATTTTCACACGAATGAAATGCTACCAAACTACAAAACTCCGATTTTAAATGACCGATACATCTCCCGTTACTGTGATTTTATGTCTCAAGATTTTCACGCCGTTTAAAATTTTTTTTTGGAAATTCGAGTCCATTAGAATATTTTTACTTCTTTCCCGACTGCTTGAGTTTGTCTATTTCTATTGGAGGATTTTGGAAAAAATTATTTAATTGAAGCCTGAAATTTGGATACGAGAAATTTGCTAATAATAATAAGAAATCCATGTTGTCACATTTACTAGACATGTATGTACATATATATTGTCACTATTGTGGAGAAATGCGGAAATCCATGAAAGTTCTAGAATTGGACAGGTAACACTCTGACATTTAATACGAGGAGGATGACATAAGTCTCATGTTTCTCGTTTCTTACACTACCGAGCCAAAGTTCTAAAGTTCCTAATATTTCTTGCTTTTGATACTTCCCTTTTGTATTAAGTGTCACTTCCATTTCCTGCCCTTCCTCTTCTTCTTTTCTCCTGTCCTGTCTGGCATAAATTATAAATGACTCCTCCGCTTTATTCCTTTTCCAAACGTGGCCGAAATCTCAAGTTCTCTCACGATTTTCTCCCGGAGCGCTAAATTGTTTATTGCAGAGAAATTCCTTCCAATTTTAAATTTTCTATTTGCGACCAAAAATTTACGATTTTTTATATTTTTTTAGTTTTTCAAATTAATTATACAAGTTTTTATTCAATTTTTTTAAATTCATTTTTAATTATGTTTTTCAGCAAATTTCAAATTATTTTTTTAACAAATTTCAAATTATTTTTTTGAACAAATTTTTAATTAATTTGTTGACCAAAATTTAAAATTATTTTTTGAACAAATTTGTAAATGTTTGGAACAAATTTTAGAATTTTTTTATACCAAATTTTACAATTTTTTTGGAACAAATTTTAGAATTTTTTTATACCAAATTTTACAATTTTTTTGGAACAAATTTCAGAATTTTTTTTAGAACAAAATTTTAAATAATTTGTTTCAATAAATTTAAAGTAATTATTTATTTAACAAATTAAAAATCATTTTTTGGACCACATTTTAGAATATTTCAAACAAATTTTAGGATTGTGTTTTGAACAAATTTGAAATAATTTTTAAAAAAAAACATGTTTTGAATAAATTTTAAATTAAATATTAAAAAGAAATTCTCATTTTTTTAAAATTTGTGCAAAAATTTAGACGCACTAAATTTGTCGTGCCTAATTTAAATTACCCGCAATAAAAAAAATGCAGAAAAATGTGCTTCAGAGTTAGTTATAATAGAAATGATTAAATGTGAAGAATTATTATTCGAAGAATTATGCAAAAAAAAGGCATATTTGTGGAAATAATGACTGCCATTTAATAATAAGACCCTTTTCTTTTTTTACCGGGAATGATTTTCAGCTCCAGCATAAATACAAATGAATACTTAAATGCCCGCTATATGCCTTTTGCTTGGAGAAAAAATCCTGGAGGGGAAGATTTCAAAGGAATGGAGGAGGAGGTGGTGGATGAACCTCTTTTTTCTATAAAAGAGACTATGTACATATAACTCCATATAATTTTTACGGTTATGAACTGAAAGTCATCGTTATACTTTCATCCTCTTATGAAAACTTTTCTTATGAGCAGACCTTCCGGGTAATTATACGGAGAGGGCTTCCCTTATTACGAGACTTTTCTTTTCAGCAATGAGCTTTTCGTATTTCTTCCAATCCAAGCAGAAGGCCTGCTCTGCTGACTGCTCTTCCTTCCAGGCGAGTGGGAATTTAAATGGCGCGCCTGTATATAGTTACTATTATAATGAGCATTAATGGGATGGCTTATTTGCTCGCAGGGAGCGGGTAACGGAAAGGAAGAGCCGTTAGCTTTACATTTGCTTTAGTATGGTAATTAGGATTTTTTAATTTGAAAAAATTTTGGAAAAAACCACAAATTTTTGTTTTTCCAGATTTTTTAAAATTAATTTTCCAGATATTTTAAAATTATTTTTCTAGATATTTTAAAATTATTTTTCCAGATTTTTTAAAATTATTTTTCCAGATTTTTTAAAATTAATTTTCCAGATATTTTATAATTATTTTTCTAGATATTTTAAAATTATTTTTCCAGATTTTTTAAAATTATTTTTCCAGATTTTTTAAAATTAATT
>JAQGAK010001962.1:0-24564 GCA_034696945.1 Lipothrix lubbocki
AATACATATAAACAATAATAAATAGATATAAATAATAATAAATAGATATAAAAATAATAAATAGATATAAATAATAATAAATAGATATAAATAATAATAAATAAATAATAATGAATAATAAATAAAATAATAAGTAGTAGTACCTACATACAATGAATAAATAAATAATAAGTAATAATCCCTACATACAATAAATAAATAAATAATAATTAATGAAATAATTCTATAATAATAATCTTGTAATAAAATAATGCTTAAGATTTTTCCTGGGGCACTATGAGTCAACAAATGCTTGAACGAATCTTCCACCGCGACATTTGTTTGCTCGAAATGTTCACATGTTGGGGAAAGTTCACAGAACAATATTTTTATTTACTTTAGTGCACGTTTAGTAACTAAAAATAGTAAATTGAGGATTTAAAGGTCATTGTTGTGCTGGATTTGTCCCCAACATAAATAGTCCTATTAATAAGATTTAGTCATACCGTTATTATTAATATTCTATGAATTTTGATGACTCTCTAACGGTTTGGCATGCGAGAGACCAAAAATAAATGAGCTTAAAAACAGGATAAATACAATTTTATTATTATTATTCAATGTTAAACAGTTATAAAAGCTCCGAACAGTTGGTTCACAAGTTTTTTAGCTCTTCTAGTAGATTTTAGAACTTGTAGGCACATTCACAATTATTATTATTGGAAAAACGTGTAAATATTTGTCTAATTTAAATAAATAAATTTTTAGGAAATTGTGAAATATTTCTAAAATCTACTAATTATTTAATTCACTATTGTTTTTATTGATAATAAAATTTTGTAATAACAAATTGTATCACACTTTTTAATTACAAACTTAACTATACTAGAATAATGCAAGACCCAATTTTAGAAGCCTTAACATTCTCTTTGGAGAGTGAATTACGCGTCGAAAATAACGCTAGTAGTAGTGTTGGAAGGTCGGAAGGGTCATTATTTACCGCGAGCACGAGGTCAGAAACATTATTGAACCTCAATTGTAGGATTCCATGCATAATACCCGGCTGTGGATTTATCAGTGATGTTGTGAAGGATGCGGGGAAGATCAAGGAATCGAATTTGTTGGAGCACTTGTTGTGCGTCCATCATTTTGTTGTCGATGGGGTGGATCAGATTGCGAACTTGAATAAGTAATAATAATAAATTGTGATTTATATTCACATGTAATAATTTATTATTATTTGTAATATTATTTTAGAATAAAATTTAATTTCGTTTAATTCTTTTAATTTTGTGTATATTTTAGATATTTCAACTACTGGCGAGACAAGCTACAGAATGTCAAACTAGAGGAATATTGTTTTGTCATGATGATGGATCATCCTATTGTTTACGACCAGGTTAAACAAGGCTACAATTTAGAAAAGTTCCAGGCTGAGCAACAACAACAGCAACAATCGAATTTAACAATGGACACCTCAGATAGAAGTCAAGTAGACGACAAAAAGTTTTACATGCTCACACCTGTCCTCCCGCAAGATAATGAGTTAAGGCAGAAACTTTGGAATGAACGATTGGTAAATTTTTTGCAATATTTTATGTAGTTCAAAAATTTGATATTTGTTATTAGATGCATTTTCTTTGATTTATTAATTTCCAGGAATTAGTTCTGGAAATGAACAGACTTGAGCGTGAACAAACGGATTTCAATCGACAATGTCTCTTTTGTAAAGAGATTTCCACCGGCAACCGCCTGAACTTGTTCCAACACATGGCGGATGATCATAATTTTCACTTTGGACAGCCGGACAACGTTGTGTTTGTGAATGAATTGTTGGATTACATAACTGAGAAACTGAATAGGTATTTTGAAATAGTATTAATATTTGAAATTGTAATCGTACAAGGTCATCCCTTGTACGATAAAACAATATTAAAATCTGTACAGCGTGCTTAGTAGTACTCGATACGAGTCGATACTCGTTTGCTAATTGAATGTATTTTAATATCTGTATTTTAGCAATGAATGTATCTATTGTGGAAAGATTTTCAAGGACAAAACTGTTCTCCGTGAGCATATGAGGAAAAAACAGCATAAACGGATCAATCCTACAAATAGAGATTACGACAAATTCTACATAATTAATTACCTTGAGCCTGGAAAAACTTGGAAGATTTTAGAGGTATGAAATTCAGAATGCTAATAATAGATTACAGTAAGGTATTGCTTAAAAGATTTTCTAAAACAGTACCGATCATAATCAATTAGGAAGAAGACCCTGAAGATGAACGTAGGGAAGAAGAATGGATGGAGACGAAAAATGAGGAAACTAGCATCGTTTGCCTATTTTGTGCCTTTCAAAGTATCAGTTTTGATGCCATTACTTCGCATATGCTGACAGATCATCATTTTGATTTCAACAATCTTACATCCCAAATGGATTTTTATCAGAAGGTGAAAGTTGTGAATTTTATTCGAAGAAATGTCCATCAAAATGTGTGTCTCCTGTGCGAGAAAACATTTCTTGAACGGACGTCCTTACTTACTCATTTTGAGTCACATGGTCCAAGTCTCGCAGGACACATGCAGTCCTTTCCGGACCCAAAGGTTTGGGATCGTGCTGAGTAAGTTTTTAAAGAATTATTGCTGTCATTTTCCATGTTTTTAGCATAACTTTAATGTACTCGTTGTTTTATCAGGTATTTCTTCCCAACCTATGAAAACGATCAGTTTTTGATTTTACTTGATCGCGGACACGAAGATAGTGGTCATCCCAGTATGGAAGTGGAAAGCATGGTAAGCGACCTTATCAATCATCATTATTAATAAGCAAAACTTTCAGCCTGCGAATAAACTTGCATGTAACTAATCTATCATTCTTTAAACAAAGGATTCATCTACACTCGTCATCCCAGAAGACCTACCTATCGTCTGCGAAAACAAATTCTTGAAGTCTGAGTTTGCCTTGAGCTAAATAAGAGTGGAAGCTGTACATTTAATCTCGTTTAACTTTATTTTACGTCAATCGAAATTGGAATAATATACGAAATGGATGCTGAAAATGACAAGGAATAAAAATGCGTTATTGTTTTTCAAAATTTCTGCTTTTCGTTGAACCAAATGTTAATAATACCTATAATAATAAGATCTAGTAATAATAAGCATACCAATATAATATGTTTACACATTTTTGCTAATTACACACATGTGTACATAGAAATTTTATAGGTCAGTTGATCGATAAATCCATTGGATACACATGCATCATCTCCACGGACAATATTTAATCGATGGTATCATAGTGATGACTACTGACTAGTGCTGAAGCATTTCCTGGTATCTTCTTGTCAACGGCATATTCATGGTTGACAATTTCACTGCATTGCGATGAACTTGTCCATTATAGACATGACTTTCATGGACTGCAACACTACAACATCTGTGTTTTGGCATTTTCAGGTAAATCATAATCCACTATAAATAACAATTTAACTTATACTGTACCTATTCTCACTGTTACTACACTACTCTACTACCTTTAATTTAATCTAATGACACATTTGCGTTGCTATGTACACGAAACTATAGTATACATAATTAATTTATACAAAATATTTAGATATAAGGGTGAGTCTACCCTGAAATATTAAATTAAATAGAAATATTAAATTTTCCTTCCATTTAAAATCTGATAATGTTTCGCTATAATAATTTTAATTTAGTTTCAAACTTGTTAATAATAATGATTTGATAACAATATTATTTTGTGTTTGAGTTTCTTTCAAGTATCTTACAAGTTCAAGTATCCTTCGAATCCTAACTAATTGCTTCAAGTATACATATACACATTTATCTGTTATTGTGAATAATAAAATTATTATATTATAATAATTATTAAAAACTAATTCAAAACTCGACTATACTTAAGTTCCGAAGAATTTATTATTAACTTTGATTTGGCGTAACAAACATTTACAGCACAAACAATGGAACACGAGGACGATAAAAACAAGGATCATGGAGATGAAAAGAAAGCTGCAGCTACATATCCACTCGTCAGAGTAAGTGTGGTGTCTTCTAGTATATAGTTTGTATATTGATTTTTAATATTATTTAAATTCAAATGAGCTTTTAGGTATTAAAATAATGTATCATAATGTGTTTCTTAAATTATTAGTTTGCAGAGGTCCCAGAAGACACTAAACCAGAGATCATTGATTTAATAACAGGCGCGGTGGAAAAGTATCTGACAGATATTGAGGTATAGGAGAAAATACTCTAAAATGCATTTCTCCTCCTGTTTGGTTGAAATTTCTTTAAGTTTCCTACTTTGTTTTCTTTGACAAAAAATACTTTCAATCAAAATCTACTAAAAGTACATATCTATTGACTTATAATCAATTCATTAACGGATTTATCTTTTGTTTACTTTGCGCAGGCAGCCTGCAAAGCAATAAAGGAGGAAATGGATAAAATATATGGACCATACTGGCACGTGGTAGTAGGAGAATCTTTCGGTTTTGAAGTCACCTACCAGAAGGAACACTTCATTTACATGTTTTTTGGAGGAAATCTAGGAATTTGCTTGTGGAAGTGCTGCTAGACAGCAAGATTTCGTAAAAGAAAGTGGATAACTTTTCACTTTTAATATTTTGCTCTTTATCGTCAGTCTCGCCAACTTTTATCTATTAGCTTTCTATGATCAACCCCCACCGCAAAATTTTACCAGTGGAAATAACTTTGAATGATTTACAACTCTACTGTATTGTACTGTGATTTCAGTTGTAAAATAATTTTATTTTCTAAATAATAGATCAAGTAACAATAAATGAACACCGATACTGAAACTTATATACAATTTTGACTACTATATAAAAGTATTTTTTACTCGCTGTCAAATCAAGTATACTGATGTTGGTAGTTCAATCCTAATAACCAAATATGCAAAGTAGTAATTATATAAATGAAATATTAATCATGGTGAAAAGTATTATTTCTCAACATGCACAATTATGTAGAACTAAAACTAAGGATACTCCCTTCTTCAGAGACTTTCATCTTTGAAGAAGTGTAGCTCCTTGGATTAAACCAAACCTTTTCTTCTGATAAGATTCTTAGTAGTACTACACTATATTAACACCACACACATAATATCTGTTTCACAAAATTCCTATAATACAGAACACAAACATTAGTCTAATATGATCTATATTGCAATAATGGTGTTTGCACGATATTATAACTATTTTTGTTTTTCGTTTTTCAAATTCAAAAACTAATTTTTTAGATTACACTTTAGACCGGTAAGTAGTACGTAACATCAAATTATGGTATTATCAAATCTAAAATATACCTGCGCGTTTGTGTTTAACACCGATGTTTAGTAAATTGACACCCTCCTCGAAAAGAAAAATATTCTAATGCACCTGAATACAAAGATTTAGAGACTGATACACAATTTGAGTACTTATTATTATTACTGAAGAGACGCTCATCGCTACTCCACTGCACAATACATGCTTCCTGTGTACAGCTTAACATCTGAAGGGTTATCCATGATGCAAAACAATCCGCTATTAGGTATACAATGTGAATTATACGACACAATATGGACACAAAGCAATTAATAATGGAACGGTTTAGATTTCTAATGGCGAAATCCTCGCGAAAACTTTAAAACTGTGAGCAGCCGTATAGTTGAAATCAAAATATAAGTGAAAGAATGACCTGGAAATTCCAAACTGCTAATATCATTAGTCTGAAATGCATTTATCTGCACTCGCAAAAGTAAAAGTGACAAAATAATAGGAATACTTTCTAAATTTAAACGAAAGCTGGAAAAAATGCAGTAAACATTCATCGGCGATTATAACTAAGGCGTATAACTATTTAATCCGATATATATCCGAGACGAACATCTAAAAGTTCAATTTTCGAAGGTGGGTGAACAGTCCGACTTTTCGTCGCCATATAATGGGGAATCCCATTTGACATGAACATCAGGTGTGAAATTGATGATGCGGACATGTGTGGCCTGAAATTTCTCTTCTTTTGGTGGAATTGGACAGAGGCGAAAACTCACTTCGTCACCTACTTTGGGCACGTACTCCCCCTCGATACTGAAATCAAAGGTAGAATAACATTTAAAATACAACTACAGTTCTCATACCCAGACTTTTTCTGTCCGCAATGAAATTCAAGTTTAACTTTCATAAACACTTTTGAGAGGTGAAGAATCTGAAGAATGTAGCAAGATGCAAATTGGAAATATTAATAAAAGCAATATTCTTACTCTGAGATATGAAGGAAAATGTCATCCCCACCATCCTCATCTTCAATAAATCCATGCCCTTTTGTTCGACTGAAGTATGTAATCTTTCCCTGGACAACTGGGTTCTTCATAGCTCGCTCGTTGCTGGACAAAATTAAAATCAACATATTATACCAATCATTTCCGCCGGTGTTCTAACATTTCAAGTATGTCAAATGTCAAATAATCCTTTTTACAACCTCAATATTATTAATTTAAAAAGTACAATTTTGATATTGTACAGTATAAAAATAATTATTACGTCGATTGTGTCCGAGTCCTCTTGGTAATGATAGTTTTAGGGATAGGTAACCCAAAACCCCGGGAAGGTGGACTTTCAATAGGAGACGAGCAAGGTGTGGTCTTCTTCGTAATAACCGTATTTAAATTGATTTCCTTTTTCTCTCCCAGCTTCAACTCCGCCAGTAAATTCTCCTTGGAGAGCAATTTCGGTTGATCATCGTCCATACTGGAAATGTCCAGTGACTTTCGATTCAATCCCGTGTCCATGATGACTCCCTCTTATTAACTGAGACTCCCACTTTCAATCTGACATCAAAAGACAATTTATTTATTTATATTTCGTTATATTATATTATATCCAACAACAACAACTTCCGCAATTTTTATAATAACGAGCATTACATATCGCATATCGCATCCATTATCACATTTGAAATTAATATATTACTTTTAGATATTATAAAAGCAAAACTTAGTAACAGATATACTCAAACCTCAACTTAAAGTTTACAAAAGCATCCAACGCCACGCTGCGCTGATACAAAATATACAAATCGCGTGCTTCTGATAATTAAAACTACAACAGTAATTATTATTACTATTTAAAAACTATTTAAAGATATTAATCAAATTTACTGCCTTCTTTTTGATTCACTTTAAATTATTCAGATTTAGTACTTAAGTAGGAATATTTGGAATAATTTAGGATTTAGTTTAGACTCATTCGCTACACACAATCCGTGCTAAAAACAGATTTCTCCGACTTCGACCTCTATATTGATAAAAATATTGAAGCAATTACATCAGTTTGCTTTTAATTACAAGCTGGATTTCACAGCAGGAGCGTCAAATAAAAGGCGAAATAATTCTGTTTTCATAGCAATTTTGACCACAACTATTTTGAACATATACCTGATAATAAGAAATTATTATTACAAATTACAACCACGTGCTTCTAATGACTGAATAAATAATTTAATACTTATACACTAAATAACAAATTACACTACAAAATACAAATTAATGCCGAAATCATTAGTAAAAAGAGCCATATAAAAGATATGATGAAATAATCAAGGAAATTGAGCAGAATTCTTGGAATTTGATTAATTAATATTACTGAAAATTCCAACTATATACAACACATTAAATAGTTCCATACTAAATAATTTAATCAAATAATTTAATTCAGGATCCGTGCAGCAGCAGCAAAGTCAACAACGTAAAAAACATGTAAACACCAATAAATAATAACACATTAAATACAAACCCACAACAGCGTGCTCTAATGGAAACAAATGCTTTTTCTGTATATGGAAATTCAATAGGACATAATGCGGAATTGCGGACTAAACGGGAGAAAATAGCAAAATAAAATTAAATTTATTACCTTAAATCCAATGTTTTCGATGATTTTGTTGTTGTTGACTAAAAACTCTTGAAAACACTGTGGATTTCTAAAATTCCCTTTGAAAAATATTATGAATAGCAGCCACAGAGCCTTAAAATTCGTTAAATTTTTTTCGGACATCAACACACGGTGACGTTGTTGTGATTCTCGCTGTTGTGAAATTTAGTGCGTAAATAAATATGTATCTTTCCTATAGGAGGCCCCTGCCTATGCTTTTCTATGCTTCATTCATTTCTCGCTCCTTTAATTTCCCCTCCAATCCGCTCTATCGAGCGGGAATTTCATATTTTCTGCCAAATTTGAAAAATTAAATCTGCAAGTCTCGTCTAAGTGCCTCTCAGCAGAATCTCAATTGCTTTGTGTTTGGACTTCTTCTGTGATGAAATTTAGAATCGTTTGAAAGACGTTGGGATTGGGAAATCGGATCTCGGATCTGTACCAGTTACCGAATTATTCCAAGAATTCCCGGGATGTTTTAACATCCATTTTAAAATCGTTGTCCGTTGTTTTATTGTTTGGTTTTGGTAACTTCTAGTAAGAATTGCATCAGATCATAAGTTCTCTATGCTGTGGGGCGGACTGAATATTTTAAAATTTATTTATTGAATAATTACCAAACATGGAAAGTTGTACAAATTCAGCTCCTCACAGTATTCACGTGTTTATTTAATAAAATTTCCTTTTGGATTATTTGGTTGATTGGAGTCTGAATTTTAGAATCCGGGTTTCGGATAAAATTTATTTTTGTTATTAAATTTATATGTTGATTCTTACGTTTGGACTAATTTGGAAAAAGTTATATTGTGTAATTCGGAAGGTTTTTGAAAGGTCGGGAGGCTTTTTAAAAGTATAGGAAGGTTTTTAGAAGGAAGGGTTTTGAAAGACCCGAAGGATTTTAAGAATTCGGAAGATTTTTGGAACGTCCGAAGGAATTTATAAATTAAGGAGGTTTTTAAAAAGTAGCAAGAGTTTCAGACAAGATTTTTAAAAAGTTGGAGGTTTTTAAAAATGTGGCAAGATCCGCTGTACGATTACATCTTCATTGGTGTAGATGGCTTTGTTGTGGGGATTTTGTATGGACTGTACAGATCTGGCTCAAAACTTATTTCAAATATATTGGTAATAATTTATACAACAAGTTTTGTGGTAGTTTTGTAGTATTTAACAAAAATACATTGTATTAGTATTTAGTATCAAAAGTCAATGATCAACATACAGGGAATTACAAACTGTAGTTGGTGTATATTTCATATAAATAGCATTATTTGTTGGCATTTGGAATGCAGGAAGCTCCATCAGTGGCGGTTGGACCGGATCTAGAACAGCTACTGGATGAGCATGGGAACAATTTGGACTATGCTGTCATAACGGGAAAGGTCCATTCGCTAGGGACGCCGGTCCAGAGTCAGTCGGGCCTGAAGGGGGTGCTGCAAGTTGTGTCTATGAATGAACATAGTGTCCGGCGACAGGCATTTGGTCATTGGTGAGTTTTTGGGTTTAATAAGATTAGAGGGATTAATTTGGGATTAATTAATTTGAAGAAGGAAATTCAAGGAGGCAATTGTGTGATTAAGCTTTTAAAGGAAGGAATTGGGAATTAATTGATTCTTGGATCTTCTGCAGGGACGACAATGTTCAGACGTTACGCCAGACATTAAACTCGGTTCCGTTCGCCTTAAAAAACCTTAGCCATGGGGGCAATCGTATTCATGTGGAAGTAAAGAATCCCTTAGATGCGGAACATGCGGATCTGCTAATGCCGGTTTCTACTAATTTTTCTCCATCCCCGGTGAGTGTTGGTACTGCCATCGTTAGTTTCCTATCCGGCCACTCCTCCAAAGGAATCGAGACCACTGAGAAATTTCTTCCTGTTGGTACCGTAGTAACGGGAATCGGACAGGTTACCAGAGATGCGAGTGGGGACATTTTGTTGAATGAGCCTAAAGCAACGGGGAATTACTTATACTGCTTAACGAGATTACCAGTCCAAAGTAAGTATTCATTTCAATTATTAATTATTATCACTTGCTAAATTTTTTTCCTCTTGTGTTCCCACTTGAATAATATTATAATAGTTATATTAAATCGCCGTTATTTCAATAATTACTTCCAGCCATAGTAAAGCGTCTGGAGAAGTCCAACTCCTACCTGAAAGTAACAGCATATGTGTTAGCAACCGCAGGAATAATCATCGCTCTGCGGAGACTCAGAATCGTCTGGAAGAAGTGGAAACAAGAGAAAATGCGGGAGACAGCTCTGAGGAACAGGGAAAATATTAATATTGAAGGATTATCAAGCGCTGAAATTTGTATTACTTGCTTAAACAACCCTCGGGAAACTTTGATTATGGATTGCGGGCATGTTGCCGTTTGCTCAGACTGTTCGTTAAGATTGAATGACAAATGTCCTGTCTGCAATCAGCCTATTAGAGGCACTCACATTGCTTTTATTGCCTGATTAGCGTATTGTCCTAAACTTAAACTATAGTTGTCAAGTTTGTATCAAATGTAATGGATTGCACCCCTGGTGGACACGTGCCAGAAACGTCTTCCCAACTTTCGAGATTGTACAGTTTACAATAATATAATTCAATAATCTTAGATTTTAGGAGTAGCTTAATAAAATACATTTATCGAATTGATTTGAGCATGAAACAAGCAATTTCTGTATGTGCGTTTATTTACTACTGTAGCTTGTTATTTCCAAGCTCATTTCATGAATTCAAGCACAACTTCCTGGGTTTTATTATCTTATTGGTTCGTTTAAAATCTTCGAAATTCTGAGTTAAGCTCTTGAATTGAGGATTAAAATCAATGACCAAGTCGGCTTGAAGGATCTCAAATTGCATATATTAGGAAAATAATCTCAACGGATCGTCAAATTCGGTCGTGTAGTACTGATATATTATTAAAGTTCTCCAGCCACACATTTTAAACGAATAAATACAAATTATCTTACAAAATACATAGTGGATTTTTTACTGGAATTATACATTAATAGTTTAATAATTAAAATGTGTGTAGTTTGTACGCTTATTTACAAATAATTATGTACGACATTGAAATAACGTAGCTAAAAATTAGCGAAGTATTAAAATTAAACTAATAGAGTTGTATTTTGTATGTTAAATATTACGACTGTTCCCAATCAGAATCAGCGTATGTAGTATACAAGCTATTCAAACAAAAAAATTCCTTTAGATTTTATGTACCAGATTATCCATAAATCATTAATATTCAAGTACCAAAGTTGTAAATGCAGGGTGACGTTGAAGCCAGAAATATAGATCACAGACTTACATTTTTATCATTGATCTGTAGTTATTAAAAAAACTACTTCAATATTCTTAGACAGACATGCGAGTAAGTATATAATGAGTAATTACGCAACCTAGCAGTAAAAAAATATATAAAAACGTAATAAAGTAGTAAGTAAATCTTCTTGTATTTAGATTGGAACATTCTGAGTGTCTTCAGAGTCGGTTAGTACTTGATGTTTGAATGCCTGCCTATGGTCGACCCGACGAAATTGTCCAGATTTTTCCTGAAGATCTTCTAATCTTTTAAGACATTGAGTTAGTTTCTTTTGAAGTTGGGAATTTTCCTGAAATACATCAAAGCCGTTGTGGTTATTGTTTTGCAATACTAGTGCTTACATTAATACCAAATTTACAATAAATAAAGTAGACTTACATTTTTTAGCGTCAAATTGTCATTCTTGAGCTTCTGCATGTGATGAATCCTTTGCTTTGGGTTCTGGTGACCGACGATGGCAGCATATTTATCAGCAAGATCCTTTGCATACTCTGCTTGGCGAGCAGCCCAATCATGCTCAACATCGAGAGTGTCTTTGTACTGTTTAAGTTGCTCTTTGAATGGGCCAATTAATCGTTCTAGAGAAGCATTTTGGGATTCCAGAAGCTGGAGTTGTTGTTGTTGTCGTCCAATAATCTCCTGGGACTCGCGTGACTCCGATCGGGCTTTCTCTATTTCCTTCACCGCAAGTTCGTGCAATGATTTCCATTTTTCACTGAAAATAGCATAGAAAATAGAATTTAAATTATTTTTATGACGCAATATCTAATTTGTAGTCACTAATAATTTCAATCAGCCACCTGACATACGACTCACCTGGAGGACGCATGTTTAGCGATTTCCATTTCAATAGTGGCTAACCTGTCCCTGCTTGATTTGGCACATTGTTCCAGCTTTGAAAGGCTATGCTTGAGTACTAAGGTTTCCACATTCTTCTTATCTATCTCGCATCTTTGGTATAACTGGGATTTCAGATATTCTTCAAGCTAAAGTAATTACAACAAAAGATTTATTTTTATGAAGTGAGATCAGAGACCATTTGTTAAATAAATACACAGCTTATGAAATTACTACAACTGATATAAAAATTTTACTTTTTTCTGAGCCATTTTCAATCGTTGGATATGCTTTTCCTTCTCTTCAGCAGCTACATCACAGCGATATTTCCATTCATTTCTGCCATTTGTAACGACTTCCATGTCTTCATTTAAGGTCTTTAACTCCCTATTAAGTCGATTGACTGTAGTCGCGGAGTCCTGGAGATCCGTTTCCAACCCGCTAATAATTGCAGCCTTTTCATTGCGTTCATTCTCAAGCCGGGATAGTGTTTCTACCAACTCCAACCTCACCTGGGTCAAATAGGAGTCCTGCTCAGTGATTTTACATTTGCTTACTTCAAGTTCATCCTTCAACAGTGCTACTTCGGCAGCTTGGTTAGTTATCTGATTTAGTAGATCAGTGTTTAATCTTTCTAACTCTTCCCTTTGTGTTTCAAGTGCCTGTCGCTCGTTTTGCAAATCCACGAATGAACTTTCTAACGAAGTAATTTTATTTTGGCATTCCGCCACTTGCGCACTTTTCTCGTCATTAGACTCTTCAAGTACCCGAATTTCATCAGAAGCTCCCTCCAGTCGATTTTTATATTCGCTTAAATTCAGCGTAGCTATTTCTAACTCTCGACCTTTTTCAATCTGCTGATTTTGCAAATCTACGAGTGAGCTTTCCAAAGAGCTGATTTTATTGTGAGATTCCGTCAATTTTACAGTTTTGTCTTCTTCTGATTCTTTAAGTACCCGAATTTCATCAGAAGCGCCTTCCAGTAGATTTTTATATTCGCTTGAAGTAAGCAAAGCTGTTGCCAATTTCCGATCTTTGTCAATTTGCTCATTTTGCAAATCTACAAGTGAGCTTTCTAATGAACTAATCTTGTTTTGACATTCTGCCAATTTCGCAGTTTTGTCTTCTTCTGATTCTTTAAGTACCCGAATTTCATCAGAAGCTCCATCCAATAGATTTTTATATTCGCTGGAAGTCAGAGCAGCAATTTCTAACTGTCGATCCTTTTCATTGTGCTCATTTTGCAAATCTACGAGTGAGCTTTCTAAACAAATGATCTTCATTTGTAATTCGGTCAGTTCTCCAATTTTTTCCCCTTCAGATTCCTTAAGTACCCGAATCTCTTCAGCAGCGGCATCTAGGAGACTTTTAAATTCGTTTGAAGTTTGGACAGCTTGTTCGAATTTCCGATCTTTTTCAATCTGATCATTTTGCAAGTCCACGAGTGAGTTTTCTAAAGCGATTATCTTCTTGTTACATTCGGCCAATTTCCAAGTTTGTTCTTCTTCGGATTGTTCAAGTACCCTAAGCTCCTCAGAAGCTCTATCCAGCTCATGTTTAAATGCGTTTGAAGCCAGGATGACCTGCTCCAATTGTCGGTCTTTTTCTATCTGTTCATTTTTCATATCCACGAGTGAGCTTTCTAAAGAGATAATCTTATCACGACATTCCGCCAATTTCTCAGCACTTTCCACTTCAGAATCCTGAAGTACCCGAATCTCTTCAGCAGCAGCATCCAGCTGTTTTTTGTATTCGTTTGAAGTTAGGACAACTTGATCAAATTTTCGATCTTTTTCAATCTGCTCATTTTGCAAATCCAACAGCAAGCTTTCTAATGAGATCATCTTCTCTTGGTATTCCTTCAATTTCACAGTTTTTTCCTCTTCAGAATCCTGAAGTACCCGAATCTCTTCAGCAGCAGCATCCAGCTGACTTTTGTATTCATTTGAAGTTAGGGCAGCAATTTCCAACTTTTCAATTTGCTCATTTTGCAAATCCACGAGTGAGCTTTCTAACAAGACGATCTTATCCTGACATTCCGCCAATTTCTCAATTGTTTCCACTTCAGATGCCTTAAGTACCTTAATCTCCTCAGAAGCGCTATCTAGCAGATTCTTATATTCGTTTGAAGTCGCGACAGCTTGATTCAGTTTTCGATCTTTTTCAACCTGCTCGTTTTGCATACCCACAAGTGAGCCTTCTAACGAGATCATCTTACTATGACATTCCGTCAACTCCGCAATTTTTTCTTCCTCAGATTTTTTAAGGACCTTAATCTCCTCTGAAGCGCCATCCAGCAGATTTTTGAATTCGCTCACAGTCAGCATAGCTTGCTCCAACTTTCGATCTTTTTCAATTTGCTCATTTTGCAAATCCACGACAGAGCTTTCTAACGAAATGATCTTCTCTTGACACTCCACCAACTTCCCCGTATTTTCTTTTTCAGATGCTTTGAGTACCCGAATTTCCTCAGTAGCTCCATCCAGCTGATTTTTATAGTCGTTTGAAGTCAGCGAAGCTATGTCCAAGTTTCGATTCAGATTTTCAATCTGTGCGTGTAAGTCGTCCACGTTGCCATGATCTGCACGATGGATCTCAAAGTCCTCCTCACCTGGGACGTAATTGTTGGCATCGAAAGTAGTAGGTAAGGAAAATGTAGAGTTGGATCTGGCTTGGGCCGACATTCTTGTCTTTTTGGGGCCAGTCTGCAGGAAATACGTTTGAGTTTAGTTTAATGACAGTTGATATTTAGTTACACCTATTTTAGGTTTTCGATAATCTATTAACATTATTGTCGCCTTACCGAAGTCGCTCCACGGGCTGCACTTCCGTTATGTTTGCGACAGTCCGCCATCGCTGTCGGAGTCATTGGAACGGCAAACTGCTCCGACGACGGGAATCTATTCGCTTTTAAAAAAGAAGTACCTCCAGCACCGTGACTGCCTGGTAGCTTCGGGTCGTAGGCTCCTGGTGGAGGTGCACAACCTGTAGAATAAAATACAGAATATAAACCTTATAGAAAGGGATAAAAATAAAATCCGTATAGTGTCAACACCAAAACTAAACAGTGAAAAATATTTGAATTAAATATTAATAAAAATATTCAATTTCACAAACAAATGCCACAAATAAAATATATGAATAAAAACCTATTTAAAAAACCGAAAAAAAATTATAAATTATTATTATTACTTTGCACATCATTGAATCGCTTTATATTCGCCTTCGAAAACATGGTCCTAGTCTTGACTGGTTTGATCCGGAAATATTAATTAATTAATATATTAAGTAAATATAATATTATAAAAAATAACTATATAAACGCTGTTTATCACTAAAATTCCATTAAATTAAATTTTGACAGCTCCGTTTTAGTCTACAAAAATATACTATTTTAAAAACTTCCTAAGAGCAAACTATCCAAATTCCAAAAATATCAAATTTAAAATAAAAATAAATTATTCTTTTTAAAATTTAAAATAATTTCTAAAAATAATCCCGAAATTCCCATGAGAAAGAAAGCAGCGACAAAGAGAAACACAAATCACAACGGCCGACTGCCACTGAAACAGCAGAATTTACAAAATGTGACCGTTGCTGTTTGTAAAGTTGTTTGTTGTTTTGTTATAATAGACAGACACTCGCAGCTTTAAAATTTGAATTTCCACCCCACCCCTTCTTCCCACCCTCCGCCAATCACAATCCAAGGATATCTCCGTAGGCGGAGCTTCCTTCTGCTCCTTCGAACCGGCGGACTCCGCGGGAGGACTTGAGCCAATTAGGACTTTGAGCGTTGGAATATTCCTCATTTCCTATAGTAAAGCATAGGATTTGGGAAAAGTATTTAAAAGCTTCAAATTTTGTATAGGAGGGATAGACAT
Source organism: Lipothrix lubbocki (assembly GCA_034696945.1). Taxonomy (NCBI): domain Eukaryota; kingdom Metazoa; phylum Arthropoda; class Collembola; order Symphypleona; family Sminthuridae; genus Lipothrix; species Lipothrix lubbocki. Next base: position 15,976 of record JAQGAK010001962.1, read on the forward strand.
TGGTACATTTTGATGCTCCGCCAGTCCAATGTAATGCTATGCAGTATGTAATCCATGCATTTAGGTTTGAATTTGCTTAAGGGACGAGTTATTTAAAAAAAAAAATTTTTGACCATCGAGAGATGGAAAAATATTCTTTTTCTCCTGCTCAATGGCTGCTGCTTCAAAGAGAGGAATAATAATAAAAGATCGACAAGCCTCATCCCTTGGCTTTTAAAAACCTCCTGCTCTCTGCATAGAAGAAGAATACAAATAGTGTGAAGACTTGTGCGAACTCCTGAATTCATAAAATTCCTCTGAACGGTAATGTTTTTCTATTTAAATTTAATTAATTTATTTCCGATCTCATGCCATTTTTAAGGGGGAATTGGAAAAAGGGTTGAAATATTTATAAAATTTAATAAATTATTAAATTGACTTTTGTACTGGGTTTGTATATACAAAAATATATAGGCAAAGTATATGTAGGGCTTTTAATATATATATACAATATACGTATATAAGTATATGCATTGACCTATATATAAATATATTTATATAGGGAAATGGCTATATAGGGATTTATGTACTATGTACATGTCGGATGCGAGAAAGATATAATATAGAAAAAGAAGGCCTTGATCTGAGATGGTGTGGTGTGGAATGGTTGGGCTGTGGGCTCTCTGCTGGAATTGGAATTAAAATATTTATTTCTCCGTGTGTTTTTTCCTCAAAATACCCGTCCCGTGTATGTGAGAGATTTTATGGAGTCGTGGGAAACTCCTCCGGAGGATTATTATTAAACATTTTGTGAAATTCCTCGCCTTTGTTTGGTATTTATACTTGTTGAAGACTGTTGATTAAAATTGCAAAGGAATGGAACTTTATTATTATTGGTAGAAATAAATGTTTAATAAATGTTTTTTTTTAAAATTATTTTTGTATTTATAAATAATATTTTTTAAATTGCATTAAATTAATTCATAAATATAAATTATTAAATTATTAAATGGGAATGCGAAACAAATTTTTAACAGATATTTAAGATCTGTATGTGAGAATAAGTATATAGTGATTTGTGTGTGGAATAGAAAAAATGCTGATGGGAGTATTTTATTTAAATCGCAGTTAAAAGGGTTCTTATTATATGTACAATCCTATATTTTGTTACTAAATGATTTCTCATTTGGGCTGAGATTTATTATAATATCTATAGTTAAAGAATACAAAAGTACTAAATATAGCAGGTGGAGGTTGGGCTTTTCACGTGACTGGCTCTCTTCTCGTGTTTGTCTCTTTATTATTGTCCATCTCATCATCTTATTTTTTATTTTTGCTACTCTGTGATCATTCTTCTTCTTTTGTGACTTGTTGGTGTTCCTTGTTGGTGTTTATTTAATTTAATATTAATTATTATTAAAGGGAGCTAGAGAGGAAATTAAGACGAATTTGAATGACCCCTGACCTACTTTTTGAATTTTTGTGTACTAAAATACCATGATTTTTATTTATCTTTAGGAGTTGAGGAGTTCTGGACTTGTTCTTGCCAGAGGATATATGAGAGATATTATGGAATATAGCACCTTCACAACTTGCCAGTAAACTGGACTGTTTTGCAAGATCTTGCCAGTGCACTGGACGCCTTACTCAGTGCAGGAGTGCATTATCAAAACTAGTGGCAATTAATACGAAATTACTGGGCTGAATGAAATAATAAGTATTATTTGTTTCGTGGGATGAACTAAGAAATTATTTGGCTGAATGGCAGTGGAATTATTATAAGGACTTTGACCTGGACGAATATTCAATTGTATAGTGAAACTCTGGTCGGGTGGAATCTGGAAGCCTCTTATAGTGCCACTTTTTTAATATTCTCCGGATCCATGAAGAAGCTACTGAGTAAGATTGACCCAGTTCCTTCATCTGGTCATAGTCAAGGGTCCTGTATCGGGAGATCATGGACGCTTCCGAGACACACTGTAACGGCGGAAGAAATTATTGCGGAGGGAGGCTTTGGCATCGTCTTTTTAGCCAGGCACGGGGCTCAGAAATATGCCTTGAAGAGAGTCATCGTAAATAATGAACATGATTTGGCAGTGGCCAATCGAGAGATTCAAATTATGGTGAGTTGTGTTTTGTAGTATCCGCAATAATATTGAAACACAATAAATCAAGATTTGTGCTTGGTTAATTTGCTTTGTGTTCATGCTATTACTTCTGGTTGGCAATACTCAATACTCATTGCTGTCTTGTTATTTTAGAGTAAATTATTATTTTAGAAACGTCAAGTAATATTGACGAGCAAAGTTTCTTTAATTTAAATAATAAGGAAACGAGTTTGATTTTGTTGTTGTTTGGCATTTCAGACGTCGCTGGGCGACCACCCGAATCTGCTTGCATGCTTAGACTACATGGTAACCCCCCTAGGGGGAGGTGTAACAGAGATACTTGGACTGATGCCATTGTGCAGAGGCTCTCTACTTGCTCTACTCAATACGAAAATGTCAGCTAAAACGCATTTATCGGAGAAGGAAGTTCTCCAAATTTTGGCGGATGTTGTTTCTGGAGTAGCGAGACTGCACCAATGTACAACGCCCATAATTCATCGAGATTTGAAGATTGAAAATGTGTTAGAGGAAGATGGAAAGTTCCTTGTGTGCGACTTTGGCTCAGCAACTACCAAATGTTGGGATCCCGTCAGTCATGGTGTAACAGCTACTCAAGAAGATCTGGAAAAGTACACGACGCTTGCCTACAGAGCTCCGGAAATGGTAGACTTGTACTCCAATAGAGGAGCTATTACTACTAAATCGGATATCTGGGCCCTAGGAGTTCTACTTTTCAAAGTTCGTTCCCCTTTTGTTGTATTTATTTTATTTTTATGATGGAATCGTACAGAGAGTAACATTAGACTTAATAATCAAGCAAAATAATTGTTCAGATTTGCAATCCTAATAATTTTGTAACTTGTATTATTTTTTTATATTGACTTTTGTAAATACAGATGTGTTTCTATACAACACCCTTTGGAGATTCGATTTTAGCGATTCAATCTGCACATGTAACATTTCCACCGACGTCTCCATTTTCGCCTCACTTACACGCTCTAATTCAATATTTGCTAACCACGGACGTATCTCAGCGACCCGATATCTTTCAAGTGGGAGAACTCTGTTATTCCCTACTCGGCTTGCCAAATCCAATCACTAATGTTAATGGTTCACCATCAACTCCTACTCTTGACTCCATCTTAAAAGCCATGACAACTGCCACCGTCGCAGCCAAGGCAGAGGAAAAGCCTGTTAAACCTGTATCGGTTACTCCAGCGGCAGTGACAGCTTTAGAAACTAGTGTTACTCCAAGGCAGAGACCTAAGAGAAATATTGTTGTACCTGGTCCAGCTGTTGGCGCTACCTTACTACCCCCTCCTAAAAGTCCGAAACCAGTTGACATGCATAACCATCAAAGTCAAAGTCAATCACAGCCCCAACCGCAACTGCCACCGCAGCCGCAGCAACCTCCACAACAGCAGCAGCAACAACAACAGCAGCAACCAAATCAAACTATGCACATGATTCCTCTTCAGAACGAGATCGGTCACCGAAGAAATGCGTCTGACTCATCGGCTTTTGACAAGTATGATTGCTTTTGTAGATTATATGTTCCTCCATTTGAAAATCTGTAAATTTTGGACTCAACGATAATTACTTGTTAAAATCAAGTATATGGGCTGCCTCTGTTTACATTGTATAAATTGTAATATGTGTTGTAGGAATGTCCAACCACAATCAACAGATTTGCAGACTGCGTCTTCGGAGACAGCCATCTCGTCATGGAACCCATTTGCTGCGGATTGCTTTCCAGATGCAGCAAGTAGTGCAGCAGCTGGAACTGACGCTAGTGTTGATGACGATCCATTTGCGAATGCTCCCTTTGGTACGTCAGCTCATGTTAAAAATTAATATTTGAATGAACATAGACGCCATTCAGGTATTCAAGACATCAACGTAAATAATATTAGTGATGGTTGTAGATACCAGTAGATGACATAATAATTTTGAGTGTATTTTAATACCTAAACGTAACACTTTTTCCGTTTAAAAACTGTTGTTGACGATCCAGTAGTTAGAGGAATAGTATTTTCCTTTTCCATTGTAAACACTATTATTTCGAAAAAAAGTCTTACTATGCAATACTGGTGTGCAGTTACTGATTACTGTTGTTAATAATATAAAATATACATATGAGAAGAGTTGTGAAATATGTCTATACGTAAATACTTAATATAAATACATGTCAGAGCCTTGTTGATAATTTTTTCCAGGCATTTATGCCACTCTCATTACATTTCCATTATATGTATCTACTTATTTATTATTTATATCAAATTCTGTATTAGTTAGTTTTTACTTCGAAGGTACTTTTTTATTTTTGGTTTTATTTTGCTTTATTTTTTTGTTCCGTTTTTGTTTCTCAGATTATTTCAAATATCGGCCAATGGGCACGGATCTTTTTGGTTCTGCTCCTTTTTCCAATCCTTTCCTTGAGTTTTCTGCTCCTCCTGAGAACGAAGGTGTGACCAACCTCAGTTTTGAAGATGAGCGATAAACCGTATGCTTGGAACGCCCATTGTGCTAAAGAGTATTAGATATTCCTATACAAAGAGTAAAGCCTAATGGACAACACGGGAAGATATGTAATAATAATATGGTCATCCCACATGTGCCGGCACCTACTATAAAAATTATGGTGATTTTTTTGTGTCACAATATTGTTCATATTAATCTGGTAAATTGTACTAATTGTAAGTGTGTATAATTATTATATCTTTTAATAATTAGTATAAACACTAATTATTATTATTATTATAAGCAAATATCGTTCGTTTGATACTTGTATAGTAGTTATTATCCGTTCCGTAGTGTTTGATTTGTTAGACCGAAAGGTTCGTTTGAATCGCAACCCAAGTGGCTAGTATTTTCATATGAAACCAGACACCCTACTTTTTACCCCTGGTGACATATGTATATATTCAAAACATTCCCTTGACGAGAGTGCTAGTCAAATAATCACGAATCAATTTACGCAGAAATCCTTCTCTGGAGCATTTAAGCGTAAATATAAAATTCTTTCAATTATATTGAGTAATTATTATAATATAAAGATTATAATAGAAGGTATTGTCAACCTTATTATATATGTATTTGTCATAGATTCCTTTTATTCCGTTCATTAGTATTTGTGTACCATTGGAATATTGTGATTTGCCTTTTCGATTGTGATCCGTATGCAACTTATCATCTTGAACGAGGCTGTACATGATAGACGCACACAAATGTACTGTCAGTGTGTCTTTCGTGTTTACCAAGTTGATGTTAATAGTTGATGTGTGTCAATGAGAACTTCATGAAATAAGAAACTAATAATTATTATCCAAAAGAATGATGAAACCAATATTATCAAACTAAATGTGCTACTTAACCATGTAAGTTTACCTGAGCGGTAAATACCTTACAAACGAGAAAAATGTGGTCGTCTCATTCCTTTCAATAAACGCCAGTGGAATGTCGTGTCTCAATTCCATCAACTCTATATTTTGTTTCTTTTTAATTGTGATTTACATTATTACTCTCATTTACTCTCGTTCATTTGCACATCAACTCCCATGTCATGTTTTACTACAATGATTTGCATCTAGAACATCTTCAGTATATAAAAACATTTCTTTCGAATGCATTGTGATTGGACTTCAATCACTTCAAAACAGTAATACAGTTTCTCTTCCTAAAATATTATTGTCTCTGTAAAGGTTAATAAAGTTTTCCCTTAAGAATCCCATTCTTTTATTTCTTTAGAAGTACTTGTTAATTGGTATCGGAAGTAATTTTTTCCTGCCATTATTCAATTCAATTCATGGCTTTATTTACATGTTATTCCTTCGTCCGTATGACTGCTCTCCCCCAAGTAAAGTAACATGTGTACTTTGGTATTAGAAATAAGAATTTTGAAGGTGATTCATGTGTTTATGATATAGAGAAATTGTAAGAGCATGTGTTTAAATAATAGAATTATAACCTATGACCATAATAACCATTATTCCTACTGTCCTATTCAGTGTTTTAACAGAAGCAACAAATCCGTTGGTTTTCCAAACAGATGACACCATTCTGTATTATACCATAACCGATTGATCCATTTACAAGTTAGTTGATTTCAAGTGACACTGTTAAATTATAATTAACAGAATTTTTTCATTGTTGCTAACAGCTTTTTCAGCTCTTGCTCCGTCCATAACTACCAACGCTCTGCCAAACTAAAGCAACATTGACAGGATATGGTATCTCGACTGGATGAAAATATATGCTACATTTGAGTTATCTGCAGTGGCTGGTAACACCCTGAAAGGGCGGTCGTTGTTTGCTTTCGTCAAGTTTGGTATGACCGACTTATTAGGCAAAAATATCAATATTTGAACGAAGAGATTGTTTTGCAACATCGGTTTGTATAATATTAGTGAGGTTTGTACTGTTTGATTAAGATAATGCCATATGCCAGCAACAATGATATAAAAACGTGTTTTAAATTTTATTGTGGCCCAGAAAATGATTGGTCACGTATGATTTATTATTGTCGTTGAGAGTGTTGAGACTTGTTTCAAAATTTGCTAGCTTCGCAATAAATTCCACGCTTCCCATTTTACACCTACAACCTGAGATATGAAAGCCTTGCTGAAATAAACAAATGTATTGTATTAGTCCTTTGCAGAAAGAACATCTAGCATTTATGTACTAATAATAAGACTAAATTGCTACGGTAATATCTTACCTTGTACACATCATTTCGTGATTTTGGAATACGAGATATCACTTCCAACATATTTCGTGGTTAATTATAGTCATGTTCCGGGTGGTGGATTTGCTTCCAGCAATACGAAGTCCTGGCGCAAAATCTACGTCCCCCAAACCAGTATTCACATTTGTCGCTGCAGCAATCCCAATCGTTTTCACAAGCTTCGCGTCCAAAAGCGCAACAACCGCATTGCGATCTACGGTAATATTGGCTCCTCCACTTGAGGAAGCAAAAGATTTAACTAGTTAAATTCAACATTATTACTCAATGAATGGCTATCCGACTCTTGTTTTATTTTATTCAAAAAAGTGTAGTACCTCACACGTAAAAAGGTGGGCCACTGAGGCATCACTTACAATATCGGCAGAATTAAAAGCTACCAATGCCACTAACAAAGCACCCAAACAAAGTTGCAGCCACATTTTGAAGGCCAAAAAGTTGTAAGACAAAATAAGTCGAGCAGTATTACCTACAGTATTCTTTCGTAAGTAAGTAGCGAAACTTTCCATGGCTTATAAATAAATAATAATAATAAGTTAATTAATAATGTGAACAACATTACCTAAAAGAATAGCCAATTAAATCATCATACTGCACTGTTATACATTCTTGCAATAATGCATTAACAGCACAGTTGTTAAAAATCCCTCATTAAAATAAAAGCCAATTCTCGTGAAAATGAGAAACTTTATTGAAAACTTTCACTAAAAATCAATTTAATATTACTTATATGAACTCTTCATGTACTTGCATTGAAATCGAGGCCATTAATGGCGATCGTGATCAATTTTTACATGTATGTAGTCATACTTGAACATGTTAGTTAGTACATATTGGTTTTCTAAACAGCCATTCCGATGACAATAAAAGACGACCATTGATTTACCAAATACATGGAACTTATATTTTAATGTACATTCATACATGCGTCGCGTGGTGGGTGTTGATAATGCTACTCGATAGATGGTTGCATTTACTACGCTACTGGTTACAGGTTACAGTAATATTTTTACAATACTAAAACTACAACTGTATAAAAAATCATCGCTTCGTGGTAATTTAGGGCTGAAATCCGACTTTCCGTTCGGGAGTTCATTACAAAGGAATTGTTTTAGACGGAGGGTGAAAGCTTAGTGAAAGCTTCCCTAACCAATGCCGTTAGTAAATTTATGGAATTATTGTCAGAAAATATAACACATTGCAAGGAAAACATTTCCTGCGTGATTATTATTTCACTTTGTATTAATACCAAAACCCGAATTATTTACATTTAATTAAATATATAATTATAACAACTTGTATGAAATTACCTGTGATTTGATTCCTATTGATATATTATTTTTACTCACAAGTTGTACTTTTACTGAAGATTTATTATTTTTATTGATGGCTCACCAGTTTTATTGACGGTTAATTATTTTGTTGATGACTTATTTTATTTTGGATCTCCATTCCTTTACTGGTCATATCTCTATGATTTTAATTAAATCTATAATGAATCTTGCCCTGTACATTACCGACAGTAACACAGTTACCATACGATGTCTTGCATGCAATGTTTGGTATTCTCGCATTCTTGCTGTTTTCCAATTTCATGGAAACTTGCCTAGACGTACATTGTTTATTGTTTGTTGTTTACCAGTCCATGTTTTTTATTACAATCGGTAAGAATAAAATTCTACCGGGTAAAATCTTTTCTAAGAAATTTTTCGTGAGGTAAATTGGTGTCAGTGATATTCCCGCGGGAATAATACCAAGCTT
>JAQGAK010001963.1:0-24557 GCA_034696945.1 Lipothrix lubbocki
ACCTTAAAGCTCCTGAAATAATATCCCTTGCGCCTGGGGAAGCTGATGGAGTGAATGATCTTTCCGGTCATATTAGTATTTAAAAATTCTTGGATTGTGCACACCTTTTGCAGGCTTGGAGCTGATGCTGAAATGCCAAATGCAGTGAAAGTGAGACGCATAAATTGTTTGTGATTAAGTGTCTGTACCGACTCAATAAGTCTGACGTTAGAAGTTAAAATACATTTTGCTTCTCTAACCTATGTTCAAAGTTGCTCCTATTGTTTCCAAAACAATGAAAATGTCTGAAGGAAATTCACGATGAGCGTGTTTAAGCATGAGATTGCCTGCTAGTGTAGCAGCATTTCTCACTGGTGTATTTGCTACTCTTTTCCAGTGCTTCACAATATCCTTGCAGTAAGCGTAACCAGATAGCTCCGATGCCTTTGTCATGGCAGCGATGACGCTGGATAAGGTTACAGCGCCACCCAGCGTTACGGTCGCAGAATTCAGGTTGATTTTAGTCAAGACAGGAATACTATTTAAATCTATGTATGCTTCATAAGGTCCGTCGTTTTTGTAAACTCCTGTTGACATTAAACGTATGCTAAGTTACTAATTTCTACCTTCTTCATTAAATATTTTAAAGGAATTTAGATAGTTGGTAATTAGATTCATTAGCAATCTTAAAACCGTATGTTTACGAGTTTATAACCTGTCCCTGTGTTTCCAGCAACTAAACGGTACTTTAGCCCTGCCGTTTGAAACCTTTGTAATGCCATGAATAAAGAATTAAGGTCCGTTGCTTTCACCCACTGCTCTCCGGATTTCAGATTCAGGTGAAGAGGGCTTTCTTGGTATGAAAACTCAAATTCTCCCTTTACCAGTTCCGTTTCTTTTGCTTCTTCTGCATATTCTACCTCGTCATTGTCCGTTGTAGTGGTGGTATCACATGGACAACCAGAGCATGCCTGAAATTGTTTATAAGATATATTTTAATGGGTAAAATTAATAATTACTTAATAATGATGTTATATTGATACATAATAGGTTAGACTTTATAGACTGGTATCGACTTTAACACAATCAGTTTATGTTGCACCATGATAAATTAGACTGACATTATTAGTGACTCCACACTTTCTTTTCAGCTCTTCTGGGGCATCGGGTGCCAAAGATTTCATCGCATCAAATATCGGTCTGTAACCTGTACAACGGCAGATATTACCATCCATGCTATCCTCAACGTCTTTAGCTGTCAAGTTCTTGGTGGATTCCATGAGGCCGTACATATTCATTATCCATCCAGGAGTGCAGTAGCCACATTGTGTTCCACTAAAATCTACCATCCTCTGCTGAATAGGATGTAACGAGGTTCTGATGCTCCCGAGGTGCTCAATAGTTGTGATATCCCATCCATCGCATGAGAGTACAGGCATTAAGCACTTGATAGATTGCAACACATTAATAAGTTTATTTTGCAATTTCGTAATTACGTTATTGTATTTTTGTAATTGTTTCAATTATGTCCGATAAATGTGTTACTTACTGAATTAACAGCTCGAATTATGTCTTCGCCTGAATTGGGGTTCCTTGTTTTGACAGCTACTACACAAGCACCACACCCCCCTTCCCGGCACATATATTTGGTTCCTTTAAGTCCTGCATGATCTCTAATATAATCTACGAGAAGACTCTCGGAGCCCACGTTTTCCGTATCAGCGCTCACTATATTTGTATTTTATGTTTTGTTAAAAAAAAATTACGCGCATCATTTGCTCATGTTATCACAAGTAATTCATTATCTTAAAAATATTATATTATACTTATACTATTCTAATATAATATGTTGTTACCATTATATTCATTTCCGTTGATGAAGAAATTGGCTGAACTTCGCTTGTATGGAATTTCGCTGTCAATTTTACATGTAAACAAATTATATATTACAAAAGTGTCAGAATATTAATATTAAACTGCTAAATTATTTGGTATACCTTAGTACACTCTGGTCTGCGCCCATGTTTCCGATTTTGCTCCTGTGTTGTATTGTAATAATTTTAGAATTTCATGCTTTTATGTCTGGGCAATACCTTATTAGCTGTAGGAATAGGAACTAGTGAGTCAACAGAAAGCGAATTACATTGAGGACATTCTTTATATTCAGCTAGTTGTATTGAGCGTGTATACACAATATAACAGCCATTTGGATTTCCGGCGGTGCTTTTGTGTCGTTTGCCTCTGACAAATTGGATTAATTTTGGTAGTATTGCATTATTTACAAAAATCTTGAATGTACTTTTGATTTTTCATATGTTCTATCAAATAAAATTTAAGAAGGATGTTGACTATGTATATCCGTCAAAGTTCCGTCACCGGCTGTCCATCAAATTGTGATCGCAGGGTCTAACAAAATGGACTTATAGTACGAGTATGAATATGGGAATGTGATGAAAACCCATAACAATTATGTACTTCATTTTGCGTATTTTGTAAATAGAGGCATATGCCATATCCGGTATGTCAGGTTGGAGGACATGAGCACATAATATGTCACAGTGGAATTTTTCGTTTAATTTACTTTGTCACCGAATGGTCCAAGTGTGACACAACAATGAAACTAGGGTATCAACAAGATTTAGGTTGTACAAAATAATTATTAAATAAAATATGAGTTTAAACATGCACAAAGGAAATCGGTCGAATTAAGTTTTTTACATTTTTATTTGATGGACTTTGATTGATAGACTTTCACAATCTGCGGGGATGTTATGCACAATAATATTACACAAGCTAAAAAAATCTATCTAGCTTATGAATATAAAGTCTCAACATACAAAGGGTTAATGTATAATTTACGTGCTAGTAGCGGAGTGTGCGTGTAAATATGTACAAGTTTTGATTATAGCATATAATATTAAGCCAACGGAAGTTTGTTTTTTATTTTCAGATATTTTATTTATTTGGTAATTTATTGTAATTCTGTGGGTAAGTTAAATTTAAAAAACAAAACCAACGGATTTCATTCTTCATACTATCTGTCATTCTATCTCCTTGTAAATGCATAATTTGTATGCTACCGTGTTGACTAAATCTATAACTATAAGTGAAAAGAGTAATTGGGAGAAAGAGTAAAATAATGTAGTATACTAGCAATATATATTATAATTAACGTAATCTCATTAATATACATATATAGTTCTTCGAGTTGTAGCATGCTTATAGGAAGATCAGCAAATGCAAACTTAAAGTCATAAGAAGGACAGCTACTGGGATACTCGCGCTGGTTGCTACGGACGAAGCATGAGTTGCTGGAGTGTGGGTTTTTGAGGTAGTAGTTGTAACTGCATGCTCTGTGGCCACGGTAGATGATGACGTTAAGGTTGTCGAGGATTTTGTAGTTGACAAACCTGATGCGGTTGTGGTCTCTGAATGGCTTGGAAAGGTGGTAGGTCTGACCGATGATGTTGTAAAAACAGGTGTTGTAATATCATTTGACGCTTGTCCAATTGTTGTGGGTTCCGATGTTTTTGAAGCTTCTAATTGTGAGAGAGTTGTAGTCTGTGTCTTTGGCTCCAGTGTAGTGCTCGCAAAAGTAGAAGATGCTGGTGTCGTGGATATTATGTAGGACAAAGTTGATGTGGTAACTGAAGTACTGGCTTCCGAATTTGAAGTTGCACTTGTAATTTCAGTTGTTGTAGGTGTGACGGTTTCTTCCGTCGCTGCTGAGGTATCCGTAGATTTGGTTGAAGTGGTTTTAGAGGTAGATGTAGCATCCGCCGTGGCTTCTGTAGTTGTAGATGGAGCTTCCGTCGTGGCAGTAGTTGATGAAGCTTCTGTTGTGGTGACTTGTGTCGTTGGAGATGTTTCTGTCGAAATCAATTCCACATCTGGATCGATCGTCGTGACTTCTTTTGAGTCCAGCGAATTAATGGGATTTGTTGCTACTTTATTGCTGTTTAGCATTAGTGCAATGAGTAAGAGGATTAAGATTTGTTGCTTCATTTTGATTAATCTGCTCTGAGAAATATGTTGACCTGAGCACCTGAGGGTAAAAAAATCCATTAGTTTACCAATACCTATATTTATAATAATTATATTGTAGACAATATTTTTTATAATATGTATTTATATAAGTTAAGTACATAGTAACAAATAATACGATTTCACTTTTAATTAAAATATTCCTGTCGACTGTTTTGAACTGTTGAAAATTAAATAATTTAAATGCAAGTTCATATGAACGAAATTGTCTTTCTTGACAGTATTAGTTTTAAAATTTTAATTCATGGATCGCAAATCTAATAAATTTTAATTAAACCTAACTATGTATATGTATTTATATATAGTTTGGTATTACCTTTTAATCACACAGTTTTGAAAATCTTCCTCTCGGATTCGATACACAGAGTGTGAGACTGACTTGTTCCCCAACCTTCTTGATCTAATTAAGCGTAGGAATTTATTACTGCAGACTGCATTTGAGTATTTTAAGCTCAAGAGCTGGGATCACATCCACTGCGAATAAAGTTTGCGTGGTAGAGATAGGGTATTTCCAATCAACCACTAGTACCGTGTAGATTATTGCTTATTGGGGTAATTACTTAGCACACACCGTGTACTTAAGAAATCATGCGGTTTTCACTAATTGGATATCTTTACATCCATTTAGCAATGAAGAAATCCCAGGATCCATTGCGGCAGAAGATTATTCTTGTAATATTGTTTTGTTGGGTTCATTGAATTTAGTGGTAGTGATTAATATAGTCTCAAGTCTACAAGTACAGTTACCAGATACATATTTATTTACCAAGAAACAAGTATGCGCATCATTAGCCCTTGTTCACATAGAGTCCGTAGAATGCAAATGTTATAACTACTAAATTATCCATATAATATAGATAAAGCTACTAATTAGCTCTCAGCCTTGAGGTCTTCATCTTGGATGTCACTTATAATTAGTTATCTTCCCGAGTGACCCTGGTGTCTTGTGGCATTTCGAGAGAGGCATTTCTATTGTTCAAAACTAAAGTAGTCGGTTTTACTGCAAGACAATAAGCTTTGGAATTATAAGTCCTCAAAGTGTTTATCCAGCCTTATCCATTTAATTGATTGTAGCTTGAATATTGATGATAGTTATAACTTAAACTTAAATTAATTAAATTACAGGTAATACATTATGCATCATGCACATGAGTTGGTCCTAAACGTGTGAATATGTATGTATATTAAGCTTCATATAGATGTTCTAAAAGTATCATGTAGTAGCTTCCTTCATTAAATTGTCATTAAGAGAAACTACCTCGACCTTCAGCTTGACTTGGTATTTCCTTTAGTAATTTATTGAACTGATGAAAACCTAAACATGAATAAGCTAGTAATTTTGAATAGTAAGTACTAGAGTAATTTCTGAATAAATTAGAACTTTATTTTATTATTAATAAATCATTTCCATACACAGACATTGCAAAAATTAGATACAAATAGTAGACAATACAAAATACAAGACAGTGAAACTATCATTTCATTGTTTAATTAGTACTATGGGTAAACCTTTCATTAGGAAAAATGAGTTCAAACTTTATTTACAAGTAAAATCATCAAAACTATTCCTAATACAATGGCATGAAGCGATGCGCTGGTGCCGGAGCATTTAGTCAAATCTGCACTTGGAGCTAAGCCGGCATCACAAGTGCATTTTTTATCTGGGGACAGTCCATCCAGTTCACAGTCAGCATTGTCAAGACAGTCATCTTTAACGAAACACTGCTCATTGATTATCAATCCGCATGTACCACCCCCTTTAACAACATACGTAGATTTGCATTGACAACTGTCATTGCAAGTTGCATTACGGACGCAGTCTCCATTGGCATTGCATGCAGTCCCAACCTTTTTCTTACACTGGCTCATGTCACCATTTTCCGTCGTATGCCCAACTTGACACCGGCATATAAACTGATCGCAAAAGGAATTCGGTACTCGTACTTGGCAATTACTATCTTGCAAACAACCTTGTCCCACAAGTGCACCTGGCAGTGGGGTTGTAGTCTCTTCGTCAAATGGCGTTGATTCCATAATTTCACTTTCGTCTTCGTCGACTGCATCTTCCTCATCTACCTCAACAACTTTCTTTACTTCATTATCCTTCATTGTTTCTTCTTCTTCCAATGAATCCTCCGGCATATCTTCAATACATGTGCCCATGTTAGTGCCTGTTGTTGTTATTATTGGAACACATTTAGCTCCAGCTACACAGTTTCTCACGTGACCATTCTTCAATGGGGCAGTATAGCATTGGCCTCCAATACGACTTTGACACAAATTGTCCCTCTGGTTATATACCATGGAATCAGGATTCACACATGTACAAATGTATTTCTCCAAACTACAGGTAATGGTCCCTAACCCGGAATGACATTCTTGAATAGTCGAGCAAGGAGCGCCATATGGTTTAGACGCAGTGGTTGGGGAAGAAAACCGGACTTGCAGCAGCGATAATAGAAATAACGCAACCAAGGGCCGCAGGAACGCCATGATTTATCTAAAAGCAAATCTTGATTGGTTTACATTTTCTTGACAAAAGTATGTACTGTGTATCTAAATATAATAATTATGATAATAACTTATAGTGACTCCATCTACTTAGTACGTGATATATGAGTAAAGTAGGGAGAAACTGATATAGATATGTAATTACCCATTGAAACTAGGTTATAGGTTGTGATTGTGAAGGTCAATTGTGGATTCATTATGTCCTTATAATAATTATTGTATATTACGAGCAGTTACTAAATACAACAAATGTTTACTGTCCAAAAATAATGAAGACTAATTTAATTAAAATAATTTTGTATAATCAATATAAAATAATGGCTTACCAAATTTACAGCCCGAAAATAACCAATTACAAATGAATTTTTGTAAATTTTCCGTAACTCACAGAATTCAATTATTTACATTATTTCTAGTTCTCGCTATACTGTCAAACCATAGAATTACCTACCCTCGTTCTCGCCGAATGATTTTACTGATAAGACTAGATAAATACGATTAGGTTAAAGTCATATCAGTGCATACATTTGATAAGGCAGTTATGCGAATTTGATTTTTGAATTATGCAAACGTCATTATTGTGTATGTATTAGTACAGGTGTGTTTTTCTGGAACGGACCTAGTAAGATTGAGTCACTTACGATAAGGAACTATGGATAGTTGTAAATTCACAATTGCAAAATTATTTAATCAAATAGTTTAAATTTGTGACTTGGATTATGTGATTATGTATTTGATCAATGCCAATATTTAAATACTTGATATTTCCAATCTAGTTTAAGCTCCTAATAATGATAACGTGGTAATCCATTCATGAAATTCTTTTTCCAGAACTTTTAGAAATCAGGTCCACCACAAGGCTGTTGTAGACAGAGGTTTACAAATGATTGAGAATTTATCTTAATCCTGATTAATCCTTTAGGCCACATTTTCCTCGATATGTAGTGTCAACTTATAATGGATCATGGCTATTGAAAGCACATGCGAGTACTAGAACAATGACGTCCTTGAAATATTTTATAGTCAGTTTTCATTGATTTTTAATTTTTGAATAGGATCTTGTTAACTCTCCAACCATAAATGAGTAATAATGTATAGACAAACCACGTGCATCATATTTAGAGAATTATACTTAGGTGAAGACAAAAGTAAGCCACAGTACGAAAGACCTTAATAAATTGTGGTAATGTGACAAATGCTTGAATCGAAAGGAGTACATAATATAACATAAATACAGAACTTTAATAGCTTGCTTCCGGTCTTTTCTGTATTGATTGGCAACATATATGTTTGTATGTTTTTGTGGAATATTACGAGATAAGTTACAGAAAAACAACCTGTCTCAATTTGCCATCTGGATCAAACTTCGAAATACGAATTAATACTACACCCATCGAAAATACAATAATAAGCTTCGCTTGTTTGCGTCATTGAACTTGTTTGGTTAATATAATCATTAATCTTACACCTGACCATCTTGTCCATCTAATTGTAAGTACAAATGTAATGAGTTGTTATATATGCATTTAATAATTGCAATTGTACTGTTAATGTTATCCAAATACAACCTGCTTTTCTCGGCTGTTGGGCTAATGTAACCACTTGTGTTGATTATTTGTACAAGCTATCTGTATGTACATTGTACATACTAAACTTATGTTACTTTTGCTCCGTAATTAAACTTGGCATCATGCTCATTGGGTTGTGAGAAATAAGCTAAAATACTATGATATGCGCAAACAAGTCAAAATAAATATTTTTTTATTTCTTCCGGTATATATTTAATCATTCATCTCGTACGAAAGTCATTCACAACAAAATAATCAATATATTAACAGTCTTGCATACTTTAGGGAAATTAAATACCAAAAATGTACATACTCAGTGATTTGTTTGACCAGTAATAAATTATATACATACAAGTCCAGTATGTAGGTATATGCGGAGGGAATAATTTAGAAAGCTTTCAGTACAATGTGTGCAATAACCATGAGCAATGTTGAAGCAGCGACTGTCATTGCTCCGTCCGGGGTTGTTTCACCTGGTGAGTCATCTTCGGGAGTGGATTCGAAAATGCCGTTGTCGACATCCGAGATTTTCTCCTTGACTTCATAATTTACAAGTTCTGGATTCATCTTCAGTGGAACTGCCTTGACCTTTACAAGCTCATTGATATCCACATTGTCATCATCTTCTTCTTCTGTGACTTCCTGGCAAGTTCCGAATACGGAGAGAGGGGACACTGCAACACATTCAGAACCAGCAACGCATTTCCTAACATGGAGATTTTTGAGTGGTCGGGAGTAGCACATTGCCCCTTGTTTGCTCAAACAAGTATCTTGTTGTGCATTGTACACCATGGATTCCTCATCCACACAACGACAAACGTTTTCGCTGGGACTGCATGCGATCGTTCCGAACCTGGCGTCGCATTTATCTTGGGCTGTACAAGCTGATCCATACTTCTGGTTTGCTGCCTCTACCGACAGAATTGTTGCGGCAGCAAGACAAACCGACAAAATGGCTGTTGATAACTTCATTTTAATCTAAAATTAAGTAAACACACAAAATGTAAACAATAGTTAGCACACAATCAGAAAAATAATTAAGTTTTTTTTAAATTTTCAAAACGCGGATTGTAGGCTTAATATGCTTAGGTACATTGTATACCTACGGTACTACACATAACAATTAAATGATCCTGCGTTAATCAACAACTAAATCTATTAGTTTTTTCAAAATTCTTTAGCTACGTTTATTATTTATATCAATTTCAATAAACTTGTGTAAAATTCTTACCTTAAATTTGATTATTAATATCACAATTCACAATATGAAATTGAAATTCCAAAATATTAAGCGAATTCAAGGACTAGCTGAGAGGACTGTATATAGGGTCAGCCAGCTAAAGCTCCGAACAGTGTTCTGACTTCGGTGAGGGATAACGTGCGGGTTTTATCTCCTGAAATCAGGATCACTTTAGTATGTACCTTGTTAAATCCCCACCTGCGATATTATTTCTTATCAATATATACATAAAAGTAATTGCACGTTTGAGCATTCAGCTTTGGCCTGATATTCTGCAAAATTCTAGCACCAAATATCCAGCTATACGTATGTACTATCTACTAGTGCAATACTTATCTCTTAATCAATTTATATTGTACCCAAGTATGAAGTTACCAGGAATTAGTACAACAAAATATGCATATTCTTGAAATTTAAAGCCTATTTCGCCAGAAAAGATAGCCCTTATTGTGGCATTCTTTATTTGACTTTAAAATATACATTATGACATATTTACTTGCTGGTGATTCATCTGGGAATAGTATTTATATTTTAAACGTTTGTAAGCAATATACTTTTATCCCATCAGCCCTAAACATTTGTACTCCAATCAATGATAATTAAGTGTCAATATAATGCGGAAAAGCTGAGGACTTTTACCAACATTTTATGGATATTTTTGTTGTTTTCTGAGCAGTTGCGTCATATTTATTATCAAATAGTTTTACCTGCGGTTATGACAAATGTCAAGTGCGCTTTTAATTACGTTGTTTGAATTAGTAAAATCCTTTTTACATTTTTCTGTCATGAATCACCTTAAATTGCGTTTATAACCTTTTTATCACACCTGCTAGGTTCATATTATTCACTAGTGGCGAAAGTAGAAAAATCTTGAACTTGGGTTAATTGAGTTGAAAAATCCACCCGACAGGTAATGAGTTTTCGTGATGTAGTATGTACTTATATATACCCTAGACAGTACGGATTGTAAATCATTTCTTACTACGCAAGACATTACTTCAATGTAGCCCGCTTATGATCTTTTGCGTTTTCTTGCATTTGAACAAATTATTTCAAATTATTTCATCCAATTATATGAAAGGAATTCTGATTTTTCATGTTTCTAACTTCTAAAGAAATATTGTGAAATATTATGTGTTTTCAAGTGTTTTCCCGAGAATTAAGCATCACTTGAGTTTGAGCTATTGTTTTATGAATTATATCGATTGAGTGACATACTACTTTACAAAATTTACATAGAGCCGAATTGTGATTGACAAAAGTGGTGGGACGCCCCAAAATTTAAACTTTTTAATTAAAATTTAATCTTTTTGCGAGTTAATGAAACTGGACATAACTTTAAATTATTAGCGACATAAATATTCTTGGAAATTGATTCCCAGAGAAAAATAAATTTAATCTAATCCGTCAGTTAACACACCCCATGCCGAGACATCGTGAATATGATGGAATTCGTCCAGACCTCCGCAGCTATCAGTATTAAAAATGTTGAGTGCAACCCAAATCCCTAACTTGCAATAATCTGCGAGGTGGTGAAGTAGGGATGACTCATATTATATTATTACTACGGCATGCGTTATTCAGGTACTGTATACAAGTGTGCTCTTGTAACTGTATAGTGTTGATGAATGATCCGACAAGCAAAAATCCCAGAGGATTAATGCTCAAACTTGATTAAATAGTGAAAAGGCACGAGATGACAGCTATTTATATTATACTATGAATAATTACACTTGAACCCAATTAACCATGAAAAAATACATTAGTATTTTAGCAAACAATTAGCAGTGTACTATGCCCATTTAAATAACTATATATAGTAGTACTCTAAAGGTAATAGTAAATACTCTGTTTAACATCATGTAATACATGTGAATGTACTGAGAGCAGAATATGCATTACACCAAGTGACACACTAAAATTTTATCTGTATCTATTGATTTGTTTCGAAAAATCCTTTCATGCCTATTATATTTATAACTACGTGTAATACTTGAACCTAATACACTTTATATCTATCAAGGTTCTCAAAACGATTTCGTACTTCCCCTTTTGCAATGATTTACTCAAGGTCTTCCTTCCGAACGTTGCCCTGTGTTTAAAAGAAGCAGGAAATATTGTACTTATTTCCGAAAAGGTGGTTATCTTTTAAATGACGATCGCAAAAATTTGCATCGTTTCCATAAGGTGATAAGAAACGGAACCGCTGGCAATGTTATTTGACGTCAATTTGAGTGAATATTTTAATGGCAAGTGTATCTTCTGCAGAAACATGACAATTTAAGACCATGATGGAAGGCATATAAAATGGTATTCATAAGTTTTATACGACTGGAATAAAAGCAGCTTGAATAAGGAAAGCATGTATGAAATATGATGATAACAATAATATAAACGCAAATGAAAGGTAATGACACCTGTACATATTTAATTCAAAATTATTTGAAACATGTGTCGTTTTATGTTTCCATACTAAAATGAGTCGTTCAAGTCCTTGCTTGGGGATATTCTATTCTAAACTTATAATAATGTCATACAAGTTAGAAGCTGAAGTTGGAAAATAAGGGATTTTGCTTGCTTTTAATTTTTCGATACTTACAGCTACCAACAATATAATAGCAAAACCGAAAACAAAATAAATCACCGTCTAATAGTCACGTGTAAATATTGTATTTGATGGAGTTGAGAATATTGAGAAGTTGAGGAGAATACTCACTATTGGCATATGTATACGGCAATTTGCAGCCTTGAAAGAGCTCAAAATATATTGATAAGA
This sequence comes from Lipothrix lubbocki, assembly GCA_034696945.1. Lineage (NCBI taxonomy): Eukaryota > Metazoa > Arthropoda > Collembola > Symphypleona > Sminthuridae > Lipothrix > Lipothrix lubbocki. The sequence goes on from JAQGAK010001963.1 coordinate 12,119, forward strand.
AAAGAATTGCACAACAAACGGATTAGAACCCTGGTGATAGAGCTTTTAATAATGTAGATATTATAATACTTATCTTGCCCGGCGTGGTCAATGTTTAGTGAAACGTTCAAGATTGTTCAAATGCTTCGATTCTACAAGTACACACCACGCAGGTACTCCATGTACTTACACGTTTATAATAATTTGTTGGCATCTTGTTTGACGTTTCAGTTGAGCATCATCAACCCATTGACGCACTAAAGTTTACAATTTGATTTATGGATTGGTGACTGTTCGCGTCTATACAGTTTTGTATGTCTAACCTTTTGTAGCTGTTTATCGCTGTCAATTAAGTTCATGATTTGTATTGGATTTATTTTAAGCACTGCCTTCCTTCTTGCCTTGGCCTAGCATTGGAAATTATCACACTAGCGTTTAGGGCAGGGATTTTCCCAAACCATATATGTACATACACAAAGAAAAGTATTTTATCGAAAAAGAATTTTATCACCGTTCCTGCTGCGACGCCAAAGGCAAATACAGCCAAAGTCTATAACCACGAAATCTCATCATGACCGGAAATTCTATGCTTAACACCTGCTAATATTCTTATCTGTGTATACCCTGGAAATTGCGGTACTAATTACAGTTTATTTCGATGCTATATGTATACTATATAACAACACCTTCCATATTGCGTATGCAACCGCATGAACTTCAAAGTTCAACCGTATAGGTGGATGGTATCAAAGAATGTTTATTATGATTCCGGGGAACAATTTGTCATTAAATAAAGACAGAAACGAGAGATAATTTGAAATTGTAATCAAATGTTGATGGAATTATTTATTATCAGATTGACATTGAACTAAGTTGTATATCCAAAGAACTGCAACAAAATTATATGACAAAATGAGAACATTGAAAGATGAGATTCAATTCCAATTTTTAGAAATATGATTTAGAATGTCAAAGAATTAATAGACGTATGGGGTGGTGTAGTAAGCAGCGTTTCCGTAATATGGGACGGATCCGTAGGTGCCGTAGGCGCCGTAGTTGTAAGTTCCCTGCGAAAAATTGAAATATGGAGATTTAGATTCGCTGTTAATACAATATTTTATAGGTATAGGACCAACGAAGAAAAATTGAAAATGGAAAATCTCTACGTTTCTCCATCTTTTACAATGTCTTAGAAACAATAATCAATCACTAAAATCGCAAAATTAAAAATTGCAAAATAAACTATGCAATTCAGCTACATGAAAGCACTTACTGGGTAGACGACGCGTTGTTGGACTGGGTTGTAGCCATATTGGTATTGTGGGTATTTGTAGACTGGGTTGTAGACAGTTGGGACAACCTTGTTGTAACCGACCTGTGGATTAAAATTTCATGAAAAATAAGAACACATTTTTAGGAGAAACTCTTAAAAATGCTGACAGAGGTGTGAAAAAGACAAAATTATTAAAATATTTTAGACGAAAATAAATCCTTTTACCTGTGGGTAAACGGTGCCAACGGCGCCAACGGTGGTGAGTCCGGTAGCTGGGACAGTGAGGACGTGAGCGCTGGCAACAGCGACAAGAGCCAAAAGAGCAAGGATCTATGGAGATAAAAATACAGTTTTACATTTCTGAATGAAATTTTTAAAATAATTCCATTAAAATCTGATTTGAACTCAATGATTTTTGAATTATACGTTGAAAACGGAAAGTAGACAATGTTTTATTAGAAAATGTATGAAAACGTTTCAAAGACACTTACAGCCTTCATGGTGAAGATTTAAGGTGTTTGTACGACGTTGGAAAGAGATTGGAAAATGTTAAGATAACAAGATCAAAGCTTGAACTAAATTTTCCTTTACCTCACCGGTCCTTATATACTCATCATCGACAATGGAACCGATCCTGGCCAGTGATTCTTGTCCGTTGTATAAAAACTAAATTTACAAGGCTACGGAGCTATTATGCTACATATCTGCGGGTAGGTATTCATATAAAAATTATGCACGGGTACCTGATGAGTACCTTGATCTTGATACATTTAAAATCTTCCCATCTCCCAAATTAAGATGCCCATCATATGGCGATAGGGTTATCATCTACTATGGCAACTATTTATTATGGACCACAAGCTATTGGTTACAAACAAAGAGCAAGAAACTCCCATACGTAAAAAGCTCCATATATATGAACAACTTTTATTAAGTTGAGTGCTGCTGGAAATTACATGCAGATTACGACTCCCATACTTTTTGTAACTTTAATACTCACATAATTCCAATAAAATAATTACCTTACATTTTTGTGCCCATCCTAGGAAAATACGGACTACAAGCACAGACAATGGAAACGCCTCTGTAGTTTCTTAGCTGTGTAGTGAAATTCTTTAAGTCCAGACCGGAACCAGACATTACATAAAAAGATTAACATCTTACAACCTCACTACTCCATTAGAATTTGACCGGTATTAAATATTCAAGTGATACTGTTGTAAAAAATAGCCTTGTCGTTCTTATCTTTGAAAATTTATTTTAGGAACTTCTTAATTTTTAAGTTTTAGTTTTATTATGGAATGAATATTCCGATTTAATTTTTATGCGAATATACATGTATACATCTTATTGTTCTATAATTTGTACTTATTAGGCACTATCACCACAAACATGATGTTGTCATTTCCATGTTTCCATCCAGATTAATGTATTTTATTTGTTCGTTGAAGCAAATATGAGATTACGTCTTCTTAGAGACATGACAGCTGCAATCACATCAAAATATGCTTCAGACATGTACATGTTTGTTACACAGATGTTGTTGAAAGTAACCGCAGATAAACGCTTTCAAGTTCCAACTGTTGGACATCATTACAGATACTTGACTGGAAGCAACAAAGTGGAAGAGCTTCTGAGATTAGCTGTTTTAAGGGTAGAATAGATCTGTCAAAATGAAGTTTCCTGTATATACTAGAATGACACCCCATGGACTCATCTGCGATGACAGGTAATCATGTCCATCCACCGCTAATCTGGATTCTGCATCATAAGATAGCATTGACAAGTGGCAAACCCCAGTGAAGAAACAAGTTTTTGTAGTCAAAATTAACTCTAAACATGCAGATACTGATACAGAAGAATCAACTGCTGGAGAATATTCATATTATAAGAAATTTTATAACTTATTAAAAACGAGCTATGGATGACATTCGTAATTAATGACACACCCTGATCTACATAACAGGCTTGAAACAACAATTGGGGATTATTAATAAAAACCACAGCAATGGTCCAGCTTCCAAAAAGGGACTTTTTACACTTGCTTGAGTGTGCAATCTTTGTTTTTTGTTACGTTGTTATTAATATGAATATGTAAATTAATAGATTTGAACCAGTTTTCTTTCCCATGTTAGTACACGTACAAAGATTGGAGTACTCCATCATTTATGGAGTATAAAGATTCTCGATTAATTGACAGTTAGCTCACTCACAAATGGCACTTTGCAAACTTCATTATTAGATACTCATTGACTGTTCATTCCATGTAATTAGTACTACAAGCAAGTTGTATATACAAGAGTTTAGTTTCGCAATTGCACCTTATATGTATTTATATATACTGAAGCATAATAATAAGCACAATAAAATATCTTATACAATACCTATACTATGTATATATATATATACAAATCTTAGTTACTTTAATTTTGTCCTTTGATTGTGCGAAAAATTTGTCTGCACTGCAAATTCTTAAACATTTATGGTTTTTTTCCATATACACGAGAAATACAAAACGCAACCAAGTAAAGCATTTCGGCTGTTTTATCCAAAAATCCATGACAAATACATATTGGAAAGTTATAAATAATTTATACTGAAATTATTTCTAATGATTTGCCAAAACGACATTACAATCGGTTCAAGTAATTAAAGGTGTGTTGTTACCTACAATTAAACAAAACTTAAGAAGAGAAAAGTGTAACACACTGCCCCGAAAGCTTTCCACTATGTATATAGTAAAGAGTCGGGTTACATACACAGTCAACGGAAAGTAATGCAACTTTGTTGTATTCAGTGGCATGCCTTATATCATTCTTCCTTTCTTCTATTATCTATTATAAGTTCAATTCATTGTAGTGAAGTAAGTCCAAGTATATTGCGTAAGGTTGCTTTTGCAGTACACGAAGGTGTGACAAGTGGGTGAAATCGAAAGTTGATGTTAATATGATACCAATGTAGGATTTATTTCTTTTTACAAGTCTCAACGTCATGTATGTACCTATATACATGTACGTAATCTCTCCGCAAACCTGATACAAGCTCAAGGTTGTACCCGATGGCGACTGTTTTTTCTACCGATAAGTTCAACGGTCACACATTATTTGTCTTGCAGATACTTCTTGTAGATATATGTACAGCATTAGCTATATTATAAACGTGGCAGGAGAAGCTTTTTCTTTTGTGTGTGGACGTTGAATAATTAATATTTCGATTTTCGAATGTATAATTATTACATATTCGGACTTGATTCATTTATCCTCCAGCCACAGCCTGGTATGAATATGAACTGATAATGAGTAACCTCGGACAGTTAAATATGCACAGGAAGAAATTTGGCATGGAAATGATCGTCAATTTATAAGTAAACGAGAGCAATTGTTTTTTACTGGAAAAATTAATAAGAACCTACTGAACTAGAAACTTAAAAGGTGTTAAATATTTCCATGTGTTTATATGGCAAAGGAGACGGTGTAAGAAGCAAGTCTGCCGAACTTGAAAAACTACTTTAATTCTGGATGAATCTCAATTTATTCTGCCTGGATTAACCGATTAGCATCATCAACACATGTAATAAATTCGTGACTTGCATGTATTAGCATACAATGATTGTACATGAGTGCATACATATGAGCTAATTTTTTAATGGAAAATGCCGGTTGGCGCATATATAAGTACGTTGTACATGTTCATCCCAAATCAGACTTGAAATTTGGTAACGAATTTTGGATTTTTCGTAAGTTATTACACAAGTATACCAGGATGGAGAGAAATATGACAGGGTCTAATTTTCTTTCAAAATGTTTGGGAATATGCCATTAATACAAATAGTTCATATGCGTATATAGTTCCACAATACTGACAGATAATGGATTCTTATGTGAGCGTTTTCCGTTTTTTGACAAATTGAAATATTTTTGTTAAATTATAATCTGAATTATTGTTTATAATTAGAATGGTAGTATATGCTTCAAAGGCAAGAGCAACGCTAATTTAGTGATTTTATATAAAATTATGCTTATAAAATAATTTTGACATTTTCTTTCTAAGAAATTAATAATTTCTGTTAGACCAAATTCAATACCAAAGTTACTAATGTCCCCAAGAATGTGCAAAAACTTAGTACGGCTTTCAAACTCAAATTGTTAATTGATGCATATATGCTTAAATAGAAAGTACATACCCAGTTCAAAACTAAAATTAGCTTGATTTATTCACAGTCACAACAATATTCAATTAAAATCGAGAACAATACGCAGTTCCTAACAATAAAGATAGACTGCGAAACTATTTAAAATTAATTTCATTAACCTGACGTAATTCCTAAGTATTAATTTTGTAATTAAAATAAACTACTCCCAAGACATTTAACAATGAAAACTTTAAGAGAAATGCAATAGGGGCATCTAAATACTTTATTCATGAACTAATACAAAACTAAAAAGTATAGGTAGGTATGCGTTGTATTAAGTATTACTGAAATATACATACGAATACTTGTTGAACACGGATCATTAAACAGCAAAATATCTTATTGTTGTATTTCGGGGCTTCCGTATTGTTGCTAAAAATCTCCTTAATAAGTAATTTGGTTTATGTATTTTTCTCTGTTGGAAACTCAGGAATTTTACATAAGTGTAACAGAAGCAAAGTATGCGATGATGTAACTTTCCGTCATACGAAAACCGGCCTGTGTGATCATTTGTCATACTGTGGTCCTTAACGACGCATCCAAATGCTCTGGTGTAATAATTTGGAGCCAGTCTGTTCAGCATGCTATTCTGTCTCTGAGCTTCGTTGCATTTGTGTATGCACGTGCTGTAATCATGGATACGCTTGTGATGATATGGCTTGCACATATCCAATTGAAGAAAGACTTCCGTTTGGAATCGCAAGTGGGAAGCTATCTAAATACAATCGTTTTAATCCCGCAAATATTAAAAATTGTTACCATCGTCACTCGCAAATGTCACAAAATATTGAACATTAGGATACATATCTTACATTCAAATTTACACAGGAACACACAGACTGTCTTTCATCGTTAACACTTTTGAGGTTCGTACACAAGGACAGGTCGCACATGGAGGAGAAAAAATCCGAATTACATGGATAATTTGTCGAAATGTTACAACCATCGGAGTACTTCCTAGATACTGGTGAGAAAGCCTGGAATAGAAACGAATTAAATTCTTCAAACAAAATCACTCAGGCAACCATAGCACAGTGGAAATGACAAGTAATTTTGAAAAAAAAGTAAAAACAGTACATACTGAGAATGCTGGGGCAATGGGTAGAATCAAATCGCAGGACACAACAAGGAAACACCATGACAAACTGTATATGAAAATTATCGCAATCATGACCACAATATCGTATAGCGAGTAGTTAAGTAGCCCTCTGAAATCAGCCGGAAACGAGGAAAGTGTCAACCACCACAAAAAACTTTTCATAACTTGCATCAACTTAATACTGACACTACAACAATAGTGTTTATTCCACAGGTAGTTTCTTACGGCAAGTAAACAACATTTGTTAATTATCAATAGAGACAGGACGATAGTTACTATAATTGATTGAAAGTAGATTTTAATTGTATAACATTACATTGTATACCATAAGGTTCTTTTTCTAATTACTAGTTCAGGAGTTCAGTGTCAAGTATAATTTAATTTAATACGTTGTTACTCAACTTGCTATTCTAACTTACCTGACCGACCTCTGATTGTTGATACTCACTTTATGACCGATATTGTCTTTTGAGAGTGAAGACGGTGAGGAAAAACAAATAAATGCCATAGATTTATAGAGGCTTAAATACAATGGCAATGTTATGACTGCTCATTGCGTCTCATAGCTTCTAATTTCTACATGCATATGTAAGTATAATTATTTACTGCCTATAAAATTGCTTTTGATTCAAAGGGTAATTTCGCTAATTTATTAAAAATTAGCACTTATATCATAAACCTAAATTACAAATTTCAGATTTGAATTCATGGAGATTTCCTGGTGATGTAATAACTAACAAACATACTACTAACTAATACTGTAGAAAAAACAAGTAGCTATATAATTTTGTAGTTTGTAGGGTAACAACTCAACCAAGTAAGATATAAACAATGAGAATACAAGCCATCAACTTCATCACTTTCATCAGAAACATATTCTGTATACTCAATACTTAAATGTATAATCTACTAAACTACATTCTTAGCAAATGGTTGGTGTCAACTCTCAACACCGATTGATCATTCCTTGACAAGATTAGTGCTGCCTGTTTCCTTGAACTTTTCTGGAATGTTTTCCCTGCAAGTGGGGCATTTCTCATGACCCTTGGTTAAAAGTTCTTGAAGACATGTCGCGTGAATGAGATGTCCACACGGAAGGACCTTCGACTGTATGCGTGAGGTGTGCAAATCTTCGAAGCACAATGGACACTCAGACATTGACGCCCTCTCTATGCACTGAAATTTATAAATAAAATATGTCACCAAGTTAATCCAAAGGCACTGTTAAACACAACAGCTTATTAAGCAAAATGACATTCAATAAGTATAGCACACGAATATGCTGGTTTATAGATGGATGGTAATCAAAGAAATCCAAAATTCATTTACTTTGTGGTTGTCTTGGAGATCAATTGACAAGCAAACATCGCACTTTTTGCAATGGAAGTAATTTTGGGCAGGACCCACGCGACAAAGTCCGCAACGAAAGCAATGATAAAAGCCTTTGTCATCGTCACTGAAAAAATTGCAGTGACCACAAAAATACTGCAAAAAAACAATAAATATTAGCTCACTGCTATTGTGACTAACCTAATAGTTGACTTTATCATCATTAAATCAATAGCAAATCATCCTGAGAAGATCTCTCACCCTTCCAAAAATAGTGTTGCATTTAGCACACTCCTCAGCAACGGGTTGTTTGAATTTGCAGACCAAACAAGAGACAATAGTCACTTTGTACCGATCGAATTTATGTCCCTCCTGCTCGTCATGACAAATCCGACAGGTGTATAACCTTTCACATACTTTTTCGGGGCACTGGCATAATAAATATGAAACAACAAATCACACATTATTTCCTTTCAATCCCAAATTCTCCATTACCGGTTTAAATTCAATCAAAATACACAAAAGCATCTTAACCATATCACGATCATAACTTACTACAAGTTGACATTTCCTCCGGTAGTGACTACAACCGAGGTCCTGACCCCGCCAATCATCCTGTGCAGAACCGTAGAAATTCTGAAACAGTAATAATGATATTTTTTAGAAGGTTGAAGGTCAATATTTAATATAAATAAAATAAGAATAATTCATTTTTATAACCTGCTGATGCATTTGCTGACTTACGCCACGTCTACTTGGTCCAGCTCGAGAATCCATAATCTGATCCCTTTTTGCCCCTGATCTTCCGCTAATAACTCCCTAATTGAAAAATGATTTTTAATAAAATTTTAGCTCATAGAACTAATAAAATAGATCCTCTTTACAATTTTTTACGAATTTTTATTAGTATTCTCAATTGTTGCTAAGTGTTGTTCGTACGTCCACATTCAACGCTCTCCCTGACTCTGGTCGTCACTTCAAAAGTCACAATCATCATAATGGTAAGAAACTACAGATACATACTATAAACAAAAATAATAAATTGTCGTGATACAAAGTTCCTTATCATCACCTAGAATCTTAAAGTGTTCCCATTGGTAACTTATACTCTACAAAGTGCATGAGTTCAACTGCACTCCATGTGTTTAAAGTAAAAACGATCGTCCAACGTTTTCAGTTGACACTTTTGATTTGTTCTTGATAAAGAGTTGCATGGGCAATAATTATTAAAAAACTTAGTAATTAGTACAACTATTAATTTGTAAGTAATTGCTTACATACAATGCACTTATAATAATTTATTGGCTGTGGCTATGCATCGTCGTTAGAATTTCAAACTGCATGTGCGAATAGTGTGAACTGTAAAGGTGCTTAAAACATTAGATATGATGTGATGGATTAGGATTAAATATTTAGTACCTTGACGATAATAATAAATGTATATTCAGCGTTATTAAGTACCTAATTAGGTATAGTAAAATATTAATGTGTAATTTGATAATGATAAATTATACGAGTAATTTCTATATTGACAGTTTGATAGGAAGCGTGAGGGGTAAAATGAGACTTTTTCCCTCATGGAGACTGGACGAATATCGTTGGAGATAGTCTAATGTGCATTATTTAATATTTTTAGTTAATACTTACATATCTGTCTAGTAATATGAAATAAGTAAATATATATTTTCAATAACATTTATTTCCCGAATAATATTATAGAATTACATTAAATATTTACTATCTTCCTTGCCTTAACCTATTACGATTGAGTATCTACGGAACATAAGGATCCCTCAACGGGTATCTTAATTATGGGCAGTTGTTGTGGAAATGACATCTTCCTGTGGGATAGATTCATAACATGACCCTTTGCTGTCAACAACCCCTTGTCCCTCTGCAAGTGCAGTTACCTAATGGAATATTTTATTTATTGGGCTTTTGCCATGTTGTCATTGCATGAAGAGCTTCATACTTCGTCTGTTTTAAATTATAAATATGATTCTGTTTGTACTTAAAGGTATTTGTTTTAGTTTAGTTTACAATATAAATCCTATTTATGCAAATATCTTAATATGGGATTATGGTATTAACATCAGTCTGTCATTGCTGCTAACAATAAATAATTACTACAAATAAATGCTTCAGTTGAAATACAGGCAAGATGTGGTAATGACTGTCCTCGGAGAACTGTGACATAAAGATCACAGTCTTGGAGCTGAATTTACTTTACTTTACCTATATAGGACATACTTTACCGCAGTACTTTACCGTAACAATATCTTTAACATTCTACATTATATAACTGGAAGTTTACAATTACAATCAATCCGACCAGCAATCGCCATGGAGATCTCACCATGCCCCGTCGGAAGAGAACGTGAATATCATAGACTTTTTACACCTGACGCTTTAGAGTTTTTGCAAGATTTGGTGACTACATTTGAGTACAGAGTTTCTGAGGTGAGATTCATAATAGTAATTATTTTTGTAGTAAATTTATGAAATTATAAATGTATGTTATGTGTAGATCCTCAGAGCAAGAAAATTGAAGAAACTGTCATTGGAGAGGTATGGTGAATTGCCAGACTTCAAACTCAAAGGACAATCTCTCAAAGGCAACTGGAAGGTCGCTCCCGTTCCAAAAAGATTGCAAAATCGACACTTGGATTTAGGTGACGTGGCTCCTTCAAATTCGGATCACTTGATAAAAGCTCTAAACGCTAATGTACAAGGGATTCAAGTTGATTATGACGATGGATGTTGTCCATCCTGGACCAACATGCTGTCCGGACTGTGCAACATTGTCACGATTGTTCATGGAGAATTCTACCCTAAGGAAGTTCCTCCCTTGGAATCATCACCTTTATTGATTTTGCGACCACGTGCCTGGAATATGAATGAACATAATATTTTGGTAAATTTGTTTAATAATGTAAGGTACAGAAGTGTGTGATGGCTGTGCAACACAATTTCTTTGTCTCTGACTGGAACTGTATATTCTTGATGTTCAGGTGAGAGGAAGGGAAATACCTGGCACATTAATGGACTTCGGATTGTTGATTTTCCACACTGGAACTAAATTGGCATCATGTGGTGCCGGTCCATTTTTTTATTTGTCCAAAGTTGAAGGTGCAAATGAAGCTGCTTTGTGGAATGATATCTTCGTTTGGTCACAGCACAAATTAGGATTACCCATCGGTAATTATTTAATGTTGAAAGAAAATTCTCACAGATTCTAAACATGATTACCTGGATCCTGGTTAAAATTGTCTTTTCATGCAGGGACAATCAAAGCTTGTGTGCTGATTGAAAACATTCTGGCGTCGTTCGAAATGGAAGAAATATTGTATGAACTAAGGGATCATTCTTTGGGATTGAATTGCGGCATTTGGGATTACGCGGCATCATTCGTCAATAAATTTGGTAAATAAGTTCATGTCAGGAAATCGTATTAATTACGTTTGTTGCTATGGGACTATTATTTGTAATTTAATTATTTCCTGTAGGTACGCGGCGAGATTTTTTACTTCCAGACAGAAATAAATACGTAAACATGGAGAAACATTTCTTAGCCAGTTACATGCGACTTGTGGTTCAAGTCTGTCATAACAGAGGAGCTATGGCCACTGGTGGAATGGCTGCCATTACGCTGAATGGCCTGAACGAATCGGAAAAGTAATGTTGCTTAATTATGTGGTAAATAAATTATATTATTATTTTTATATATATTACAAATTACAATCTAGAATGCAAAAAATCGAAACCGTGTGTAAAGCCAAGCTTCGTGAGATTCATAATGGAGTCGATGGATTCATGGTTTACGACGTGGATTTAGTTCCATGGATTAACGAATTGTGGACGCGGTTCGGAGCCCTTACGCCGAACCAGATACATGCCATTCTGCACGAAAACCTCAGAATCAGAGCTGCAGATCTATTACAAGTGAGGATATATTACAGATAATAAGGGTCTTAACTTGGTGATTGTATAAATCTGATTACATTTACATAATGTCTCCGAAATAATAATGTCTTAATAAGTTAAGCTCAATTTTTCATAGATTCCGAAAGGTGGAGTTACATTACAAGGATTAACCAATAACATAAAAGTAGGAATATCCTTCATATTTTCTTGGTTATGGTATGGGCGGGGTCATTTCATCTTAGATGGGGCAGTGGAAGATTCTGCAACTGCCGAAATTTCAAGATCCCAAGTGTGGCAGTGGATTCGACATCGGGTATGGAGAGAGCACAAACTTTATTTACCAGTAAATTTTGAAGGCAAAACAGTCGTACATATGGATCTTCACAATGTTGAATCCTAACGCAGGCCAATTTAGAAGATGGCACTCGAGAGACGGTTACCAAAGGGTTAGTCAATGCTATTGCACTGAAATTGTGCGAACAGATGAAATCACTGTTAACTAATAACAGGGAGACAACAGCTCTCGACAGCTCTTACAGAATATTTTTGGAAATTGTCACTGCCTCGGAATTTCCTGAATTCATCACGACTTACTTGTACAACCACTCCTCATTTAGATACTTGCAATCGACGTGAAAGTGAG